>PVIJ01001725.1:0-16132 GCA_004024925.1 Scalopus aquaticus
TTTTCTCTTTCTTTCTGGCTTATTTCACTGAGTATGATCCCCTCTAATTCCATCCATGTCGCTGCAAATTGCATGTGTTTATCTTCTTTGAATGCTGAATAGTATTCCATTGTGTATATGTACCACATCTTCTTGATCCAATCATCTATTTTTGGACATCTGGGTTGCTTCCATACCTTTGCTATTGTGAACAGTGCCGAAATGAACATACAGGTGCATCTGATAAAGGACTGATAACAAAAATTTACAAGGAACTCACACAACTCAACAAAAACAAAGCCAATAACCCTATCAAAAAATGGGCAGAAGAGCTCAAAAGGCACTTCTCCAAAGAAGAAAAGCAAATGGCCAACAGATACATGAAAAAATGCTCAACATCACTTACAATCAAGAAAATACAAATCAAAACCACTATGAGATACCACCTCACACCTGTGAGGATGGCACACATTAGAAATACAGGCAACAACAAATGCTGGAAAGGATATGGAGAAAAAGGAACTCTTCTACACTGCTGGTGGGAATGTGAACTGGTCCAACCACTATGGAAAGCTGCATGGCGATTCCTCAAACTGCTAAACATGGAGCTTCCATACGACCCAGCAATCCCACTTTTGAGAATTTACCCAAAGGACACAAAAACACTAATCCGAATAACCTCTAACTTTAATTCATAAAAATTTTCAATTGCTTTTTAATGTTGCTTGAAATTATACTCATTATTCATTGGGGATAATAGGAGGCATGTTCTGCAAAAAGGCAAAAAAATTAATTTTCAAAAGGAAACTTGATACCACAGAGAAAAATGGATTTCTGAGTCATAGCAGCAAAGTTAGTTTCTAACTGCATACTGGCTATGTGAATTGAGCAAATTATTCACCTGCAATATGAAAATAAATCACTCTACTTGCAAAAGTGCTTTAAGGATGAAATGTCACAAAATAGCAGCAATTTCTGTAAAACAGTACTTACCAAACAGAAGCTCTTGTTTGTTTTTTCAACTTTTGGTATTAAATGGACATTCTAAAATACAGTATCACTAGACAGAGATTCACATATCAGAATATATTAGTCATTACAAAAGGTTGCTTTTCTTTTAACATGACTGAGTTCAGCTGCACAGAGGGAAAGATTTTCATTGGTAGAAGCAGAGGTTGGCACTTTGATTCCATAAGGACTTTTCTCCAGGGATGGATTATAACCTAAGAGATCCAAAGTTTTGTGCACTTAATGGCTACTGGGAATTTTGTGCTTTTAGCACCTTTTTGTTGTTGTTGTTACTTAGGAGTTAAGCAGATTTTCAGGTTATCCTAGGAAGCTAACCAATAATTCATTTTAAATCAGATAATGTACATTAAACTTCAAAAAACTGTCTGTATGAAGACTGATGGAAACCTTTTTAAAATTGTCCTTTGTATAATAATCACATGTATCTACATGTGTATAATGATAACATGTGTCTATAAAAAGCAGAAAGATAATCTTGAAAAGGAAAGATTTGGAGATTGTAGATAAATGTTTGACTGTGAAGTGAGCCAAGTTGATACATTTAGGTGAGGCTTTTCTAGCAACAGGAAAATCCATGTGGGGTAGAAGATCTATAATATCTTCTGCTTAACTCAATTTTTTTCAAAGTCATATACATAGAATTCATCACCTTAGAACTTTGTTACTGAGGAAATGAATAGCCCAATTCTGATCATTAACAATTCATATTGCTCTTTATATTCTTCAGATGTGTATCTTTCAATCTGCAAAACCGCAGAAAGAAAAATCACAAAATTATTCAAATTATCATGTTGTCATTATAACAAATTTGGGGAAAAATGCCATGAATACACCCTACTAAACACTGAATAATCAAATTTAATGAAGGTATAATGGTTATGATAAATTGGATTTCACAGAGATTATATAGGTTGTGTTACTCCGAATGCTATCTGTGTTTGCCCTTTTCTTAGAAGAAAGCAGAATGCCACTTAGGTCACAAATTACTTTTAGCTTCGGTTAATATTAATTTCCGAGAGCTCATTTTGCATTCCCCCAAATTATTTGTACAGAATGTCCCTTAGTCTTCTAGTTTTATACATAGCACAGAATTCTCTTTTCATGGACTCTTTACTACCACTTCCCTGAAAATTAAAGAATATTTTTAATCGCATATGCTTCCTTCAAATATTTCCTTCTTTATGACATTCTTATGAATGTCATAATATTTTGTCCCCCAAGATTCCCCATTCACTTGTGTACACATGCCTTCTACCAGTTATTCAGTTAAATATTAATCTAGATGCTGCTGTGAGAGGATTATGCAGATATAAATTCTCAAAACAGTTGACTTTAAGATAGGGAGATTATCCTGGTATGCCTCACCTAATCACGTGACATCTAAAAAAGGACTAGGCTCAGCTGGAGGTGAGAGGTTTGATGGCGGGGGAGGGGGGAGAGAAAGGGAGACAGATTCCCCATTGCTGGCTTTAAAGATGGAGTGGGCCACATGACAAAGAATGTGGGTGGCATCTAGAACTTGGGAGAAACCTCTGATAGCCTGCACGAGAACAGCTCAGTTCAGGGTCAAGAAACTGATTTCTGCCTAAAACCCAGGTGAAATTGAAAGAGGATCACAGATGCTAGATGAGATAGCAGTCTCAGCTGACAGCTTGACTTCAACCTTGTGAGATTTTGAAAAGAGAACTCCATACCAGGCACCTTATTGAGTCTTAATGATAAAAGATGAGCAGGCTAGTCCAAACAACTAAGGAGTTCACAGTTAAGTGAAGATTAAAATACATGCAAACAATTCTTCATACAATGTGATGGATACTACTGTTGATCATAAGGGCTATAGGGGAAAAAAAGTCTTTTTTCTTCTAAAGTGCAGAAATTTCCTCTATTCCTGATTAGATATTTTCATTTGCAATAACACGAAAGGACGTAGAGGGTATTATATTTAGTGAGATAAATCAGATGAAGAAAGAAAAACATCATACTATTTCACTATGTTGTATACAGAAGAAAAAATAAACAAAAACACCTAAACAAAACAAAAATAAACTTTAATCTGTAAGACTAAATTAGTGGTTACCAGAAGAAAAGAGGGAAGTGGGTGGGTAAATTGGATCAATTATATGTCGAAAGATAGAATTGGACTCGAAGTGGTGAACTTGATGTGTACAGATGTTGATATTTAATGATGCACACCTGGAATTTATATAATGCTATGTTACTTCAATAAAAAAATCATAAAAATAAAAATAAAAAAACATTCAGATAAGTGCGGAGATGAAAATTCTGAAGAACAACTGACTTGACCTCTTGAACAAGTTAGTATCATTAAAACAGAAGCAGGAATATTTAAAGAAACTTCAAAGACAAACAACCATTTGGCCTTTGATTGTGCCTCAGTTTGTACAAACTATTTGTAAATATAAGGGAACAACAGAAGAAATTTGAAGATGGGTTGAATATTAAAAGTTACCCTTAAATACACTTAATTATTTAGGAATACTATAGCATTGTTGTTATGTTGGAAATAACCTAATTGTTTACAATAATAGTTTGGTGAAAAGCCATGATATCAAAATCTTGTTTCACATTAAAATATGGTAGCAAAATTTGATAGAAGAAGGAAAAAAACTTTTACAAATGATAAAATGATGTGATAAATATCGGGGTGTTTTAGTATACTATTCTAGTCTATGATTTTACTATTTTTCTACTATACTATAGCTCTATTATATGACTGTCCATGTGTATGAAAATTTTTATAAAAATCGGGTCTTTCTGGTGGCACAGGGGCTAAGTCTCAACTATGAAGCTATCACCAGCCACCGCGGCATAGAGTTCGATCCCCAGCCACGGAGCTAACTCACATGGTGCTGCAGACCTCTCCAGTCTCACCTACTGCTCCCCTCAGCAGTGTATTTCAGTCAGTCTGCCTGTTCTGCTCCCCACTCTGTCTCTGGTGAATCCTCTCACCTTCCCCACCCCGTACCTGTAGCCTGCACCCCAGTTCTTGTATGCATAAATAAAAATAAATCTTAAAAGAATTAAAATAAAAGGTATATAAGAAAATATATTTTAATGACTTTGTAAATGCTAAAAGGACAGATTAAAAAGACTTTTTAAAAAAAGTGTTGGAAAAGATGAAGAAATCCTTTATTAAGCATGTGTGCTACTTTTAGCCATGCTGCTATGACAAGTCGGAACTGGCCACCAAAGAGAGGCCACCAAAATACCTCTAGAAATAGAAACCTGTAGCAACATTATAGATTCCCAGATCCTGATCTTTTTAATAAGTTCTCTCACATCAAGATGAACTTGACCAAAATTGAAGAAAGATGTCTTCTTGCTCAGAAAATTAAACTAAAGCAACTTGCACCTTTCCAAGGAGAACAAGAAAAACTACAGATTACAATGTGAAAGTAACTGGTGAATTTTCCTTTTTGCAGAACAGAAGGGTTTGGCACCCGAAGCAGAAGTCTGAAACCATGGATGATGGCCCTTCTTGTTGTGTTATTACTCACAGTGGTAGCAGTGGCCATTGGTCTTCTGGCTCACTTTTTAGTCTCTGGTAGGTAAAATTACAGAAATCAGGTTGATTTCATTTTTATCTGTAAAGCTTCATTTGCATATACATAGATGTGATTTCATCCCAACTTTTACCTGCAAATAACCAACTCAAAATTTTTTAAAAATTTCAGTTATCTTAACAATTACTGAATGCCTGTTGCATGTTGTCATTATTAATACAACAATTATGCAAAGAAGAAAATTCCCTAGCTCTTCAGAATTCACAATCTAGTATTCTTTTGAGAATTTACACAAAAGATAAAAAATAGTCCTTTTTTAAAAATTTACTAGTAATCATCAACACACTCAAATAGTTACATATTTGAGTGAAAATATATTAGTTATTAAAATGGACTCATGATTATCATTTTCTGGTCAACAAAAAAAAGTCACGTCTAGTAAAATAATGAATTTTGAAGTGATTGGTAAACTATAAATACGACACAATATTATTACTTCTAGAGTAAAACATCTACTCTTTCTAAAACAATGCAGCAGGTTCATTTTTCATTGACTAATATAATCACTCAAACAATGCATTTAGAATTCTCTCCTCTTAAACTGCTTTCTAAGCATAGAACTTAAATCATTTAAACTTTTGATAAATCCTCACAATATCACTGTGACACAGAGTTGCTTGGGCTGCTCACTAGAACGGTCTTCTCTGTGTCATCTTCCTCAGGCTGATGGGGACCATTAAAGTGTTTAAGCACACAGTCTGAGCCCCATATGACAACCCCATCTGCAGTTTATGACAATGGTGAAACAGTCTGAAGTCAGTTAAGCTAGTTGCACAGAAACCCCTTTACTAGATGTATAACATTTGGTAACAGTATACGAATCATATAGATAATAAGGGGGACCAAAAAGCATTCGAGTCCCGAAATATCCCACTGAGGTGATAATAGACCATCCTCAGATGTATCTTTCTTTCTTACTTCTATAGCCAGGAAACCCATTAACACACGAGTCCTCTCTGAGTCTGTCTATCCAGGGAGAGAGGGAGAGAGTTGTTTTGTGATTGTTACATTCTCTATTTTACACTTTCTAGTTTTCTAGTTCCGCCATTCTCCCACTTCTTCACCAGTCCTCCTCTCCTCCCTCCCCCCCTGCCCCACTCCTAGGATTTTACTCATAAAATTGCAAATTCCTCAAGAGTCTCCACTACTATTTTCTTAACTTTCCTGGTAGCCAACCCTATATGACTGATTCATCCCTGGTAACACACTATTCTCACCTCCAACCCCAAATATTTTTCCCCTTTTCTTTCTTTTCACATGTTTCTTAGTGTGTCTGGCTCTAAACCAAACAAATTCTAGAAATATGATTGTAGAACTGGGGATATTAGAGGTGGAAGGGGAGAGAGAAGGGTGGAAACAAAGAGGGAAGGTGCCACTTAAATATGGTGGGGGCCTATGGGTGCTTTGGTAGTAGTTGTGGCACCCCACAACTGTGATGACATACATCTAAGGTGTAAACTTATTCCCCTAAATCACATACAGTATTGTCAACCAATGTTACCATAATAAGATATATAAAAAACATTTTTAACTTTTTTAAATTATAAGGACATTCATTTATCTATACTTTCAATAATGTGGAGTTGATACCTTACACTTTAGCTAGGGGCAATATAGTAATATAATGTTCTGGAACTAGAGTTAGATTGTTTGGGTTTAAAACTTGGGTAAGTTATTCAGTAGTTGTGCAGCTTAGAGCAAGTTACGAACACCTCTGTGCCTCACTTTCACCTGTGAAATGGAAATGATGCCGATATTAGAGAGCGGATGCGAGGATCTAATGAACTAACACATATGCAGTGTCCGGAACAGTACTTGACATATACTGGGCACTCAATAAATATCAGCTATTATAAGTAACATAGAACATTAATCATTATTTGTATTATTTTCTTATGAAACTAAATCAGATACTGATACATTCAAAATGTCATAATAGCCCCTTTATATTTGGGCCTGAGATCCTGAAATAATAGCCCCAAATGACCTGATTTCCTACTTTTCCTTTTCATCATAGGTCAAAAGATGGAGTATTATCATGGCACCTTTAAAATTTCAGGCCTAGAAATGAATAGCAATTCTAGACAAAACAGCACATACCAACTTACGGAGTTACGAGAGATAAGTGAAAACTTGGTAAGTCATATAAAATTATTTGTATCATAGGATAACATAAAATTTTTTCTATCATTGGAAGAGATTTTGTGGATTATTTCCCTCAATGTTTCTAAAAACAATATTTTTGGACCACCTGCATCGGAATCACATTGCTCTTTCCTGGGACCTACTCCAGAGGCCCTCCACCGCCACCATCAGTGTCTGATGATATGGGTAGGTGGGAATCAAGGAGTAAAGAAATCAGCAAACCTAAAAATGGGTGATTATGATAAACTACTCTTTTTAATTCAACCACTCATTTCAAGGTGAGAGGATTGAGATCCAGTTATCCTAGCCTATTGTTTCCCCATTTCCACCACAGTATTAACCAGATGGAAATGCATAACTACAACAGAAGTGGTTATTTGTAAAAACATGAGCTTTTATTGTATAACCACATTTTAAGATTTTTTTTTAATATGTGGGAAAAGGAAAGACAATCATAAATGAATCATAAATGTTCATTTTACCTTTGTCTTTTAAAGACAAAATACCCTGCCCTATAATGTAATACTCAGATGAAATGCTAGCAATTCTGTTAAAACTAAAATACAAGACTGCTCCCAAAAGAAAAAAAGTGAAGTCAGTTGTATAATAGTTCTGTTTAAGATGCCTTGAACCCGCACTCAAAAAGCTCAAATTCCCTGACATGTTTCGAAGCAGAGGTAGATTTCTTTTAAAAGGGTGGAAATGACAGGTATATATGTTACAGCCAAAGAACTTTTTGTTCCAAAACATTTTCATTCCCAAAATCAACTCTTCTGTTTCCATATCACCACCTGATCTCTACGCATATGAATGTATTTACAGTAATAAATATAGGAAGGACTATTAATCTATATTCTTAATTATCACTAAATCATGCATACTTTTTCTTGAATTCTTGCCTTTCCTAAATCATTAATTAATATTTATATATTGAATTCTCCTTTTATACTAAGAGCACCTTAGAAAATAGCATCTACAATCATTTCTTGAAGAATCTCGGAAAAAAAACTCGTATTCATATGCCAATACCTCCTTTATTCCTCTATTTCTGAGTGACTCCACATAATCTCTTCAATGAAAAAAAAATCCACCTTAGTTAAAAATGTAAACAAGTTCTTTAAACAATGAAAAATATTTATAATTTATAAGGAAAGTTTGAAATTTGTTTCATTAATTTATAGTCAACATCATTGTTGTTCTCTTTCCTGAAGTAAATGGACAGGAATGCAGTAGATCTTTTAAATGGAATTGAAAGAAATTAAGAGGTACACCTCTAACAGAAAATGTCTTCAAAAGTGGATGTTTTCGCTTCTAGGAATGCAGAACTTCAGGTGCAAAGACTGAGTTTGGTAATGACACATCCTGATTCCATGCAAAGTCTTTCTCTAGTTGTCATCAGTTAATATTCTCCTTTATTTCATAACACACTCCCATTTGCTGCCTTCTCGGGCAACCTTTTTGTATTTCATGGATATATACTTTTGTTTGCGTTTATTCTTGTAAAAATACATTTTGTTTTGTGTGCACATGCTTTTGATTTATTCTTTGGACAGTAAATCACTATCGTAGTTCAGGGTGCTGTAACAAAGTACCATAGACTCAGTGACTTATAAAAATCAGTAATTTATTTCTCAGTTCTGGAAGTGATAAGTCTAATCAGTATGCCACCTGGTCAGACCTGTTGATGACCCTCCTTTGGGTTGCAGACTGCAGACCTCTCAGTGAATCCTTACCTGGTGGACAGCAGAGAGCCAAAAACTCTCTGGGGTCTCTTTTAGGTCACTAATGCCATCATGACCTAAACACTTTTCAAAACCCCACCTTTGAATACCATAATATTGGAGGTTAGTATTTCACCATTTGAGTTTTAAGGGGAAAAAAAAATACTCAACCCATTGAATCACTTTTTATTCATTCTTTTTTATTCATCTGTGCACATCAATTCATTGGTGTTAACAGCTATGAGATTCATAGCACATATCTATCACATTTTAACTCCTGCTCATTATCTCAAGAAATGCTGCACTAAATAGCCTCCTACTTATTCCCTATAGACCCATACAAGTTCTTGTGGAAGCAGATTTACTGGATTAATGGGTGTGCATATGCTTAATTTGACTAATTGGTGCTGGCTTGCTTTCAGAATGGCTGAATCAGTGTGCACTCCCATATGCAGCATATGTGGATTCTTATGTGCCCATATCTTTGCCAACACTTGGTCTTATTTGACTTTCTAATTTCTGCCAATTGAATAGGCATCAAGTTGTATCTCAATCATGACTTAATTTGTATTTTCATTTTAATTAATGAGCTTGTGCATCATTACATACACAAGTTAATCTTTTGGGTATTCATTCTGCAAACTGCCTGTACATATCCTTAGCCCATTTTCTATTAGAGTTATTTTATCAGTATTGCTTTGCAGAAGTTCTTTATATTTTGTAGATATGAAGTGTGTTGGTTGTAGACAATGTATTTATCCATTGTATCTTTTATTAATCTGGATCACATTGATTTCAGGAAATAGAAATTCATAATTTTATTGCAGTAACACTCATCATTTTTATCTTATGGTGGTGTTTTAAAGAAACCGTTCCCTTTTTGTAAGTCATAAAAACATTTGACTGCATTTTTTCTACTAACTATCATTTTACCTTGTACACTGGTCTATAATGAATATGCAGCTCACCTTTGAGTGTGATGTTAGGTAGAGACTTAGGCTTTGCTTTCCATAAAGTAAACCAGTTTTTTCTATATTACTAAACAATCTGTCTTCCCAATATGTGATATGATTATTCATTTTTTTTTCATTTATTGGCACCTGAGACTTGTGGAAAAGGAAACATGATCATTTTCCACAAATGGCTTCCACTTTCTTTGAAGAGATGAAAATGGTACACATGAAACTGAACATGATATAATATAATTAAGAACTAAATTGTATGTTGAGTATATTAAGAGCAGAAGAACTACAAGGAAAAGGAAAATCAAGTGGGGTTCTGTGGTCAGGAAAAGCTTTGTATTCTTTCACCCTGTTTGACAAGACATGTGTCCCTTTCTCTCCACTCCCACCAAGTTGCCTTAAGAAGAATTACAGGAAGGGCCCATGCCTCATCTTGAGCCACTCCTATTTATTGTTGCTAAATCCCAATGAATAAAGCCAAATTCTTCTCTTTGCCCCATATGAGTGGTAATTAAACAGCCAAGAAAGACAGGTTGCAGGTCCTGTTCTTCTTCATGAGTTGGAATTTATTCATTTGAATGCAAACGGAGATACAAAAGTAAAATGAGCTCATGATCAGATACTGCTAAACCTTATCCCATTTCCCTGATAGAGCGGCACAGACATGGCTTTTATATCAGCCATCAGGGAAGACTCTTATAACCAAACACTGATATTTCATGATATTCCCAAATAGGTAGGTCATTATCATCATCATTATAAACTTGAGAGGGGTCACTGACTGAACAAGTACTTCATTTGGGGGAAATATATTTTAGAAGCATCAAGCAATGTTTTTAATTATATATATTACGAGTGTTTATAAATGAAATTTATAAACCTGTAACACCATAATAAAAATAGCTAACATGTATTAAATGCCAAGTACCATGCTAAGCACTAAATATGTATTATTTTAGTTAATCTTCAAAAAACAACTTTATGAGGTAGGTACAATTACTAAGACAACTTTTCAAATGAGAAAATTAAGGTACAGAAAAGTCGATTTAATCAAGATCATGCAATTGGTAAATTATATAGTTAGGATTTGAGATTACATACTCATCATAAACATCTGTCATCTATAAGAATCCTCTTTGCGATTTTACCCTCAACCTGACAAAACACGCGAAAGCAAGTATTTATGCCGGTACTTTAATCTCTTTCACTTATGCTACTGACTTGGCCTAGGAACAGCTACCTGCCTAACAATGGCAATAACTGGGAATTTTCTGAAGGCTGCCTCCAAAAGAAAAAAGAAACACTGCTGCTGTGCCCAAGGCAGTTCTAAATTTTCTCTTTCTTGTACTCACAAACATGGGAAAGAAGACTGAAAACAATCTTCAATATATCCATGAACCATATGTCTATAATTGTAGAGACAAAGAATTTAGAAACTGAAAGGGAAGCAAGGAGCTAACTGGGGTTTAGGAATACTTGCTAAAGAAATTAAAAGGCAAGAGAAATTTGGATCTGATTTACACTGAAAGCAGGAGGTTCTACTGAAAAAAAAAAAAAAAAAGCACCTGGGTCAGGATAAACTCAACCTTAGCAAAGGTGTTCAAGTATCAGAAGTTTGGAGTTGCCTAAGCTAAGAGGAGTAAAAGATGCCCAGTGCTTGGTGGGGAGGCTATGTCCTTATGCCTAGAGGGAGATGGGATTTGGAAGCTTTGAAAAAAATTAAAAATTATCAAGAAACTTCATGTTCAGAGGTTTGAGAATTGGATGTAGAATGTGACTGAGTTTTTGAGACTCTAAACTTAACATTCATTTTGTAATTGGAGATTAAGTGTGACTTCAAGACAAAGATATGTATCCCTATCTCTACCTTCAATGTGCTAAATGTCAATCAAGAAAGAAAAAGTTAATCATTGTATATTTCTTGTCTAATCTGCAATTAGTCAATTAGGCATTATTATCCACACTTTGCAGGTCAGAGAACCAAGTATCTAAAGTGAAGAGCCACAGACAGTAAGCAATGAGGGAGATTTGCTGTTACATAGGCAATTAAATGTACTCTTTCCACTAAATTTTCTAATTGTGAGGAAGGAACTCGGGTAAGATAAGAAGCTCAGTTCTATATTAATTCTTCTATTTTTAAATTCATAATGATTATAATTCCTGTATGCTATAGATGATCACTTTTAATTAGCTGGCACATTAGGTTTACTTACATAAAGAAATCCTCATTCTCAGTTTCCTCACTTCCCTGTAGTTTTATTTCTCCAGTTTTATTGAGATACAATTGACATATAACACTATGTAAGATTAAAGTGTAAAATGGGTTGATTTGATACACTTATATATTGCAAAATGGCTACAATCATGTCACCATAATTACCATCTCTTCTTGTGGTGAAATCATTTAATAAGTACTCTCTTAGTAACTTTTAAGAATATAACACAATATTATTAGGTATAATCATATTTTACATTAGATCCCAGAACTTATTCATTATGTAATTGGACTTTTGCATGCTTTGACTGACATCTCCCCTCTACTTCTACCCCATTCTGACCACTCTTGGTAACCAGAATTTTGTTTATGTGAATTTGTCTTAGTCTGACTTATTTCACTTATGTCATGTTATCTCAAATGCCAGGACTTCCTTTCTTATGACTGAATAATATTCTACTGTGTGTGTATTTACATATGTACATTCCACATCTTTATCCATGGATAGACACCTAGGTTGTTTCCATGTCTTATTGTGTGTGTGTGTGTGTGTGAATAATGCTGCCATAAACATGGGAATGAAAAGAGCCTTTTGATATCCTGTTTTCATATCTTTTGTATATATTCCCATGTGGAATTATTGAATCATGTGGAATTATTGAATCATATGGTTCTACTTTTAATTTTTTTCAGGAATGCCCAATTTTCTACAGTAGCTGTATTAATTTAGACTTTTACCCACACTGCACAAGTGATTTTTTTTCTCCACATCCTTGCCAACACATTATCTCTTGTCTTTTTGATGATAGTTATTCTCACAGATGTGAGGTACTATCTCATTTTGGTTTTGAGTTCCTCTGATAATTAATGAGGTCGAGTATCTTTTCATGTACCTAGAGATCACTTTTTTATGTTTTCTGTGAAGAAATGTCTCTCAGAGAAAGATACTGTCCATGTTTAAAATTAGACTGTTTAGTTTTTGCTATTAAATTGCATGAGTGTTTCATATATTTTGAATATTAGCCCCTTATCAGATTCATGATTCACAAATATTCCTTCCAGTCTGTAAGTTTTTCTTTTTTTATTGTTTCCTTTGACATACAGTTTTTAATCTTGATAAAGTCACACTGGCTGATTTTTGCTTTAATTGCTTTTGGTTTAATAGCCAAATAATCATTGCCAAGATCAATGTCAGGGCATGCCTATGTTTTCCTTTAGTAGTCTCATGGTTTTAGGTCTAATATTTCAAACTAATTTTAAAAGTGGTATCAGATAGAGGTCCAATTCCATTCTTTTGCATGTGGCAAAAGTTTTTCCTGCACCAATTATTGAAGAAATTTTCGTTCCTAATGAATATTCTTTGCTTCCTTTATAAAATATTAGTGGACCATGCAGGTGGTTGTTTATTTCTGGGTTCTTGATTCTGTTCTATTGCTCTATGTCTCTATTTTTATTCCAATGCCACACTGTTTTAATTACTATCACTTTGTAATATAACTTGAAATGATGAAGTGTGTTGCAGTTTTGTTCATCTTTTGCAAGATTACTTTGACTATTCTGGATCTTTTGGGTACCATACAAATTTTAGGATTTTTTTTCAATTTTTGTAGGAAATACATTTGGAATTTTGATAGACATTGCATTAAATCTAAAGAAGGCTTTAATAGTACCAACATTTTAACAATATTAATTCATATGATTTATGAATGTGAGATCTTTCTTTTATTTGTGTTTTATTAGATTTCTTCATTAAGTTTAGTAGTTTCCAGTGTGCCTACTAGGTTAAACTTAGTCCCAAGCATCTTATCACTTTTTTTGCTATTATGAATGGGATTATTTTATTTCCTTTTCAGACATTTCATTTTTAGTGTAAAGAAATGCATCTGATTTCTATATGGTGATTTTATATCTTGCAAGTTTGCTGAATACATTGGTTAATTTTAACAGCTTTTTTGGTGGAGTCTTTAAGGTATTTACTATATGATACAATAAATATATCTTCAAATAAAGACAATTTTATTTTATGATTTAGATTAGTTTTATTTATTTTTCTTGTCTGATTGTTCCTGTTAGGATTTCCAGTATAATAGTTCCCCTTCTCCATAGGGAATACTTTCCAAGACCCACAAAAGATGCCTGAAACTACAGATAATACTGGCCCTTAAATGAGGCACTGTAAAGAATTAATATAACTAATAGAAAAACTGACAATACATTATAATAAAGCTTATATGAATGCTCTCTCTCTTCCTCTTCATCCCCATCATGCTCTCTCAGAATATCTGACATATTTTTGGACTATGGTTGACTCCAGGTAACTGAAAAAATGGAAAATAAAGCCACAGTTAAAGGGGGACTACAATACTATGTTTAATAAGAAGTGATGAGAATGAGAAACTTGTTGTCTTATTTTTGGCCTCACAGAAAAAACTAAACCATTCACTACTGAGTATGATGTTGGCTTTGAATTTGTCATCTATGTCCTTTATTATATAGAGATATGCTATATGCAATTTATTGCCATTTTTATCATAAAGGACATTGTATTTATTAATTTTTTCTGCATTTATTGTGATAATCACAATTCTTATGATTCACTATATTAATGTGGTATATCACATTATAGCTAAACATTATCTGACTAAACATAATTAAAAAAAAGATTTGTTTTTGACCTATCAGATTATCTATTCTGGAAAAGATTCTGTGTATACTTAGAATGTGCATTCTATTGCTGTTGGATGAAAAGTTCTGTATATGTCCATTAGGTTCATTTGGTCTAAAGCATAGGTTAAGTCCAATGTTTCCTTGCTGCTTTTTTTCCTGAATGACCTGTCCACAATTTAAAGTGAGATACTGAAGGTCTTATATTGTTGTCTATTTCTCCTTTCAGATCTGTTAGTATATGTTTAAATATATGTGGGTGCTCTGATGTTGGGTACATACATACTTAAGATTATTATATGTTGTTTTTTTTTTGTTTGTTTTTTTATTTATACATACAAGCTGGGGCACAGGCCAGAGGCGTGGGGCGGCGAGAGGGTTCACCAGAAACAGAGTAGGGAGCAGAACAGGCAGATCAGAAATACACTGCTGAGGGGAGCAGCGGGCAGGCAGGAGAGGTCTGCCGTGCCATTTGGGATTCTCCCCGGCCGGGTGTCGAACTCGTGTCACCGCTGCCGACAGCTCCACAGCGCAGCACTTAACCGCTGCGCCACCAGGGAGGCCCAGATTATTATATGTTTTTAATAAATTGACCTCTTCACTATTTTTTTAATCTCTTATTATCATTTCTGGCTTTTGGTTTATTTGAGTCAGTTTTTGAGGAGGACAACAAAAGAAGAAGGAACTGAAATAGAGAGGGGAAGGTGGTTGGTGGATATATTTACATATGTATGTCTAGCATAGGCACCTACAATTGGAGGTAAGAGATGGATGGCTCGTTTCTGAGTGACATTTTGGGTTGTTGTGTTTGTTTGTTTGTTTGTTTGTTTTTTAATATATATTTTTATTGTTATTTATGTCTTTTACATTTTGTATTCCCCTTGGGTAGCCCACCACCAATTCACCTGTGATCCATCTCCGTGGTCCCTTGTGTTCTTTTCTATTCCATTTTGTGCGCTTTTCCTTCCCTCCCTCCGCCTCCCCCACCCCGACCCCCCCACCACTGATTGTCTCTCTCCTATTTGGTTTCCCTATAGTTCTGTTATAAGTGAAACCATTTGATATTTTTCTCTTTCTTTCTGGCTTATTTCACTGAGTATGATCCCCTCTAATTCCATCCATGTCGCAGCAAATTGCATGTGTTTATCTTCTTTGAATGCTGTATAGTATTCCATTGTGCATATGTACCACATCTTCTTGATCCAATCATCTATTTTTGGACATCTGGGTTGCTTCCATACCTTTGCTATTGTGAACAGTGCCGCAATGAACATACGGGTGCATGTATCCTTTCAGATTAGTGTTTTTGTATCCTTTGGGTAAATTCCCAAAAGTGGGATTGCTGGGTCATATGGAAGCTCCATGTTTAGCAGTTTGAGGAATCACCATACAGCTTTCCATAGTGGTTGGACCAGTTCACATTCCCACCAGCAGTGTAGAAGAGTTCCTTTTTCTCCACATCCTTTCCAGCATTTGTTTTTGCCCGTATTTTTAATGTGTGCCATCCTCACAGGTGTGAGGTGGTATCTCATAGTGGTTTTGATTTGCATTTCCTTGATTATTAGTGATGTTGAGCATTTTTTCATGTATCTGTTGGCTATTTGCTTTTCTTCTTTGGAGAAGTGCCTTTTGAGCTCTTCTGCCCATTTTTTGACTGGGTTATTGGCTTTGTTTTTGTTGAGTTGTGTGAGTTCCTTGTAAATTTTTGTTATCAGTCCTTTATCAGATGTATTGTGTGCAAAGATCCTTTCCCAGTTGGTAGGGTGTCTGTTAGTTTTGGTTAATGTCTCTTTTGCTATACAGAAGCTTTTTATTTTGATGTAATCCCATCTC
>PVIJ01001725.1:16232-186964 GCA_004024925.1 Scalopus aquaticus
TTCTTCTATACATTTTATGGTTTCAGGTCTTACATCCAGGTCTTTTATCCATTTTGAGTTGACTTTTGTGCAGGGTGTGAGGTAGTAGTCTAGCTTCATTTTTTTGCATGTGGCTGTCCAGTTTTCCCAGCACCATTTATTGAATAGACTGTCCTTGTTCCACTGCATTTTTTTTGCTCCTTTGTCAAAGATTAGTTGTCAACTACTGATGAAATTCATATGGAACCACAAAAAACCTCCCATAGCTAAAGCTCTCCTAACTAAAAAGAAAGAAAATGGAGGAATTTCACTCCCTGATTTCAAACTATATTACAAAGCCATAATAATTAAAACAGCATGGTACTGGAACAAAAACAGACAGAAAGACCAATGGAACCAAATAGAATACCCAGAATTAAAGCCACATATCTATGTTTGTTTTTTTAAGGAAAAAATAATACCCATCTCTAAGCTTTCTGATAGCTGCAAATATATCATAGTCTTCAGTTGGCTGGATAACATATTTAGATTATTATTCATCATTCAGGTACTTTATAAGAGAGTCTAAGAAATGCTTCATCCCTCTCTCCCACATCCTCTTCCCTTCCCTCTCACAGATATGTCAGATTTAGAGATTTCAAAAACTACATACTTCAGGAGGACAAGAAAGCCTCAGGCTTTCTAGTTTCAGTAACTTTGGTACTTTAAACAGATATAACTTACATATTTTCCTCTTTAGAAAGTTAATTCAGAGATCTAGACTTGTGGTTTACTGAAAGTTAATAATCCATTCTTATTCTTTGTAACCTTTAATTTTATATATTTTAACTTATAAATTTAATTTGCCTCTCAATCTCAGGAATAGAAACAATTTGGGGTAAGGTTATCCAATAAATTGCCACTTGCTATATGTAATTGGTTAGTCACAGATGTCTGTTTCCTTCTGACAATCCCCAGAGAAATACTGAGAAATGACTTGTATAATCAAAGGCATTCCTTTGATAACACCACACAATGTGACAACCCACTTGGTGATATCATTACTTACTGATTTAGGGTAATCAGAAAGTCACATTTCCCAAAACATTCCACACACAGACGCCATGTGACACTGGATCCAACTCCCTTGCCAGTCAATGCAATACTGGACTAAAAGCTGTGGGAGTTATAGAGAGGAGTTTTGCAAAAATGAAGTGACCCAATTCCCTTAAATCCAACAACTATCAAAATCCTGTGAACATCATGTGGTGCTTAGGTTGGGCATGCTCTATATAGGCTCAGGATGAATCACAGCTGCTTCTTGAATCCTGGATTTTACCAAAAATCTAGGGTTGTAAATAGAAACAATAGCAGCTTCAAGGGATTGCAGTTATAACTATCAAGCTTATAGTCTTGGTTTTGAAGACAAAACAGACTGTCTTTGAGATGAGTTGTAACAGATTCTAGTCCCTTTACCTGCTGCTTCCTGTACCTCAGTGGGTAGGAGCTCTTAGTGAGATATTCACTGTGTTCAACCCAAGGTCGACACTGTCAGGACGTTAACAGGCTCTGAAACTGGAAAGTCCTGCTCTGAATCCTTATTCTGTGTCACCTTAAGCAAGTCACTCCCTCATCTATGTAATGCAAATAATAACAGCATTCACTTCAGAGAGCTGATGTGAAAAGCAAATGAGCTCAAATACAGTGGAGTCTGTGCTTGGTGCACAGGTGGCAGACAACAGTATTAACTATTGCTTATAGCTATTGCTGTCTCACCAGAGAGGACCTTTCTACAATAAATGAAATTTCCTGAAAATGTCAACAAGGATAAAAGATTCCCTTCAAACAATTTATGGATGATTTTCTTTTTTTCTCCAGCAATATTGACCAGATGTAAAACTCATTAAAAGCTCTCACGAAAGTGTACTGCTCAATGTGAGGCTTTCTGACAAATTCATTCATTCAAAAAAAAAAAGTGCTGCATACCTACATGTTGTAGATTATGGATAGATGAATTACTGTCCCCATCAACAGAGGAACTGCATTTTAGTAGGGAAGAGAATCATTTTTGTAAATAACCGTATGAAGGAGCAGATGATATAAAAGGGATAAACAAAATTAAGACAAAAGGGAGAGGGATTACCTTGAGGGTCAGTGAATAAACCTAGAGAAATTATTGTCTGAAATATATGTTGAAGGAATTGTGATTCTGAAAAAGCATAAGTAGCAGAATGGGGGACGGTACCATAGACCAAAGTGATAACCTGAGAAGGGCAAGGATGCAGTTAAAAAGCAACCAAGTCTGAAAGTTTCTGGTGGTGGTGAAGACTGTGTAGGGGTAAGGTAGGGTGAGGAGCTTGAGTGTCTAACCAAATGAATTATGTTCTATTCTCGACATAACTTGGGTTTAGCCCTCTAACAAGACAATTTTGATTGAGCTTTATTTAAAACAAAATGTTTGATTTTTTTAAAAGCATCCCTTAAATCACACAGTGTGTGGCACTATTTTATAATTGGAAGGAAGGTAAAGGACCCAAGGTTTTCTTCATAACACGGTTTAGTTAGTTCTCAGGGGCTTATGTGGCATAATGTTGGAAGAAACTGATTTTTTTACTCAGTTGGCCAATGTGAACTATGCAGTCTCAACTCTGAAACAGCCCTGATGTGAATCAAAGACTGCTGAGAGAGGAGTCAGTCAGGAAGCATCTGACAGTGAAAGGCGGGTGACATGTATAAACAGAGTTAGTTCGGGAATAAGAACTGAATGGTTGGGCGGGTCTGTTTGAGTTGATAGCCTCTCCCTAACTCTTTCGTTAAACACCCAACTAACCTTCAATTGCCCTCTCAGAACTTAATCTCAGTTCAATTTCCAGAATTTCAAAATCATCAAATACAGAGAGGTACTACCTAGAAAGGGGGTATTTTGCTCCATGTTAAAAAGATTAACTCCTGTGACAAAACTCTACAAATGCCCCTAGATGGGAGGTAGGATAGATTTAGAGATCGCTAACACTATTTCAGTGTATAAATAAGGTGGTACACAACTTCAAAAAAATGTATCCTCTAAAACATTGGGGAATTTAGAATACCAAAAAATTGGCAGACTGTTTCTGATAAAGTAAGCCTTAACCTGCCAGGGAAACATGATTTCAGAGTTTCTAGAGTATTAGTTCATACATGAGCTCTAATCAGCAGTAAAGTTCATGTGCATGTTTTCTCTAATTTCCCCCCCTCAGGAAATTCCATTAGTAGGGGCAAGTTTTCAGCCAGTCCAGTCACAATGCCCCAGCATTTCTCAAAGTGTTCTCCACAGCTACCTTGGACACCTGAAGATTCCTGGGTCCCACCCCAGATTTAATCAGTGGGGCTCTATAGAGGCAGGGTCCAGAAATTTGAACTATAAAAGAAAAATTTCTCCTTTTTAAGTGATTATAAGTTCAACCTAGATTCTTCTCATCTGAGTCTTTCAGCTCCTATCTTCCTCACAATTGAGCCATTCAAAGATGGGATTGACGTTGGACTTAAATTTTATTCTCAGTAGGCATAGTTTTTGTTTTTATAGAAGTCACTTTGGTTTACAACACTGTATGTGATTTAGAGGTACAGATTCACACCTCTTCAAATGTGTTACCACACCAGATCCACCATCAAGGCACCAATAATCCTCCACCACTGTCCATTTGGCTCCCTACCCCCTTTTCTCTACACTGCCCTGCCCACCACCACATTTTCCCTCTGATAGCATCCACTCTTCAGATTTATTTATTTTCCTTTTTTTCCATTCTTTTGATTTCTGTGGTTTAGTTTTGCTTATTCCTTTGTTTTGTTTCTTTATATTCCACATATGAGTGAAATCATCTGGTATTTATCTTCCTCCTTCTTAGTTATTTTACTTAGAATAATCTCCTATGGTTTCATCCATGTCATCACAAATGGCAAGGTTTCATCCTTTTTACAACTGCATAATATTCTATTGTGTGTATATAACACATCATCTTTATATACTCATCTGTCACTGTACACTAACATTGTTTCCATAACTTGGCTCTTATAAAGAGTGCTGCAATAAACATAGGGGTACATAAATCCCTTCAAATTAGTGTTTTTGCATTTTTCAGGTAGATATCTAAGAATGGAATTGCTGAATCATATGATAGATCTATTTTCAATATTTCAATATTCCATAGGGGTGAACAAGTCTACATTCCCACCAATAGTGTATGTGGGCTCATTTTACATCAAACCTTTGGCAATACTTGTTTCTGTTTTTTTGTTTCTTTGTTTTGATGTGGACCATTCTTGCAGGTGTGAGGTGGTATCTTATTGTAGCTCTGATTTGCATTTCCCTGATAAATGATGATGAACATTTTTCATGTGCCTGTTGGTCACCTATATGTATGTCTTCCTTGAATAAGTATCTGGTTCTACACAGAACTCATAAAAATTAATAAAAATGGAAAACAAACAACCTAGTCACAAAATGGGCAGAAGATCAGGTGTGGATGTCTGATGAAGGAGTTTTGCCAATCATGTTCAAAAATTTAATCCAATACCTTTGCTAACTAGTTACAAATAGCAAAAGGATCAACTGAGAGTAGAATTTTAGAGGATAATTACAAACCAAACTGCTTTAAATTCCCAATTGTTATTTACTTTTCTTCCTTTAAATCTTTGGTACTTTTCTCCCTGTTGTTATTTGTTCACCTTTTCTTCTCTTTTAGATTTCCTCCAGATACTGAGTAATAAGACTAGCTGTAGGTGACAAGAAATGATCATAATCATGCCACTGCTGTGAAATCATATCTTCCAAAGCAATTTTGCTTTTAGCATATGAACCCCAAACTTTCCCATCTTAGTTCAGTTTTACATATGAACCCCATACTTCATCTTATTTAAGCTTTCCTTATTTAAATATAAAGGTATATTTTGTATACTAGAAATACCTTCTTTAAATACTGTTTTTGATCCTAACTTTACAGCTTTATCAAATGCCTTTTTCCGTCAATCAACTATTTATTTAAAACTTATGCTTTGTATGAGGAAAATTCAAGCAAAAAAGGACATCACATGTAATGGGGAGTTTGTGTGATTGATGAGAAGAGATGCCCTACAGATAGGTGACCTATTATAGATCAAGTCCTAGTTTATCATTCAAATGACATCAGGGAAATTCACATGTGTCTAAATCCAGAGTTCCTCTTCAAATAATAAAGGAATCAAAACAATTCTCATTTTATAGAATAAGTATAAGGTTTAAAGGAAACCCATGCATACTATGGTTCACAAAGATTTATTAATGCCTGATAATGCTAAAAAAAAAGTCAGAACTTGTTTCTTAATCTTTGAAACAGCCTTCCCTTTATTTTATATTTTGTGTTTTTCTAAATGAGGGTTGGATTTCTTTCCCCTTCCTTAAAGATTAAGGTCATGTTTGTGCACGTTTCATTCTGTCAAATGAGAAAAGTCATACTGCATTCAGATGACTCTGTTGCCACCAACTGGTCAGTAGGAAATGCTTCAAACAAAAATTTAGGTTTTTAAGTCACAACATCATGGTTAAAGCTCTGTGCAGGTAGCAGAAACTTAGAACTCTGTGCATTTGAATCAAGAACAAAAACTTTTTTCCTTCTTCCTTGGTGACATAAACTAAGAAACACCTCTTTGACCTAAATCAACAACAGTTCTTTCCTCCATCTTCTACCCTGATTCAGCTGATGGTTCACAAGCGACAGTTTAAAAATCTTTGACTCTCTCTCCCCTATCAATAATGCCATTTCCTGCACTTATAGTCAAGTACCTGAAGAAAAACCTAAGACTTAAAATGCCAGGATGGGAACTAGGACACCACTTGCAATACACTATCAAAATACATCCAGCACTTTTATGTGTTTTTAATCTTTATAGCCCTAGTAGCAAATCAATATCTTTGTTTTACACAATAGGAAACTAAAGCTCATTTTGATTCAGTAGCCTTTGCCAGTTCATGAGCCTCAGGATAGGCTTCACATCCAGGAATAAGTCAAAGTTCTCTCCACCACCTGTTATGGCCTGCCTCCATGTCCCATCTCTTTTCTGGATCTTTCTGCTTCACTTCCTATAGAGTTTTAGGAGTGTATTTCCAGTCCCAAATGCCTATCCTAGCACATTAGAATCACCCAGAGAGATTTTTGCAAATGTGAATACTGAGGTCTCCTCCAGAACAATTAGAACCAAAATTATTAAAGAGGGGCTTTAGCATATCATCTTTTTTTTTTTTGAAATCTGCAAATGATTCTGTTGCAATTGAGAGTTAAAAACCATTGGCTTAAATATGTATTTTAAATTTTTCCCATTGATTTGAAATTTAATCAGGAGTATATCTTACTATAAAATATCTTATTAACACATAGTTTCTCTCTTGTAATAACAGGTGGATGAGATATTTATAGATTCGACTTTGAACAAGCATTATATCAAGAACCAAGTAGTCAGACTGACGTATGTATGTTTGGGCAAAGGTGGAGTCACAAGTCTGGAAGAAAAATGGGAAGAGACAGGATCCCTTATATACTGTGTGGCTCTGTGGGCTATTGTCATGGCTCAGATTCTCATAAACATCATCTTTACAACAGTCCCAAGAATAGGTCTGACCACCATTTTATAAATGAGAAAAATAAGACTTGGGGAGGTTATGGGCTATGCTCAAGTTACCCAAGTGATACTTTCCCCAAATGACGACCAGGATTCAAACCTCATCAACTGATTGTAATGCCCATGACAAACAAATGACTGTAAGGAACCGGTAGCCTTGCAAAACAAGAAGCATGTCACTGCAAGCCCCAGGTTACATTCTTTGGACAGATGTTCTCTCAGAAACATTTAGAAGGCAAAGTTGACTAAAAAATGCAATCATATGTTTTACCTGTAATAAATCCTTAATGAAAAGACACATATCCAAGCAAAAAGATGTTCTTGTTTTAATAAATTTTCTTTTTATTGTGGTGGAGGGGAAAGACTCATCGGTTACAGAAATTGCTCAGAGGTTTCCATTGTTACTTGTTAAGCACACAGCATAAAACATACAGAACAGGCACAAACCTATAGATCCATATGACTTATTTCCTTAAAATAAATACATTCTGATGTACATTGGCAGAAACCATCATCACTTTATCATTAATAGAACAACACCTTATTGGCAGACTTATCCAACTTCCTTACACATTAAGTAACAAATGACCTCCATAGGGTTTTATGATATGAATTGGATGAGTTCAATAATAGTTTGGAGATAAAAGGTATATATTTGTTTAATAGCTCTAGATTTCACAACCACTGTTTTCAAATTCTGATTTTTCCTAACATTCTAGCATTAATATCAGTCTTATTAACGCCTTTGGATTTATAGACTTATCACTAGGTTTTTGTGTAGATCCAAAAATATTCTTTAAGATAATAATACAAATAATGTTTTTCTCTAATTTATGAGGGAAAATTACCTGGTCATATGTTTGTTAACTTGACAAAAATTTCTGATTATTTATATTTTCATATCCCAGATCCTAAATGAATTACACTATATAAAATACCTCAGATTGATATTTCCTTTTTTTTTTAGTCAAAGAAATCAGAAAAATGGGCCTTCATTGTTATTTAGAGTTGCGTCTGTTGAAGTACAACGATAAGATACATGGTAGATCAACAGCTAGGTTTTGACTCTTTAAGACCTTTCCCTGTTGAGTTTTCTACTTTTAAGGTATATAAAAATTCAGTCCCATAGGTGAGGAGACTTGAACCTGTTTATATGAAAAACATCAAGGAAATGGTCAGGTTTTATCTGGAGAAGATTTGGGGACTATAATATGATTGTCTTCAAGTATATCATGTGGAAGAGAAAACTGACATTTTATGTATGTCCCAACTAATAGACCTAACTCTAATGAAGTGGATGGTATAGGGAGAGACATTTCAAATCAAAGTGAAGAACTCATTTAAAATCAAAGTATACCAAAGAGAAACAAGCCTCTACAGGGGAGAAACTTTTCCATCATTTTAATTCCTGAACTAGACCTAGAAGATATCATGGATATCGTGATTCATTATCAAATACATGCATGATTAGTCAAAATTTCTTTCAATCTTCAAAGTTTATGACTTCATTATAATTTTTTGATGTCCAAGTCTTAACTGCTATAAAAAGCCTTCAAATTAATTTGAACTATACAGTCAAAACAATGAAATTTTGAAGAGAACATATGAGCTGACATTGGGTCAGAGAGTCACATATAGAAGAGTGTCATTGTGAAAAGGTTAGTTATTGACATGTTCAGCAAGTGAGGTGTAATTCAAGGAAAGAGAATAGAGCAAGGAGTGTAAGCTAATACTTGATGTATTTTTTTAATGAGTAGATTTCTCTTGTGTCTCGTAGTCCAGAGGAAGATGGTGTGAAAGCAGATGTCATTATGATTTTTCAGTTCCCCTCTGCTGGGCAAAGGGCAGTGAGAAAGAAGAAAATTCGTAACATCTTAAATCAAAAGATAAGGAACACAAGAGCCTTGTCAATAAGTGCATCATCCCTTCAAGTTAATGGTAAGTATCTTATGAAGTGACGAGAAGTTCTGCACCAGGTTTTTTTTATGTCTAATCTTAAACTTATTTGTTATTTGTATTCCAAGTAATAGCTATAGTTCATATGGAAAGAAATTTTCAAGTTAAAAAATGGCATTTTGAAGGTTTTTATAAATTATCTAATGAAAGCATGTCTGAAGTTAGTTGTCAAATGGTATTTCCTATTGTAAGTGATTATTGGCATTCCTCCCAAAAATAAAGGTAAATCTTACCAGTAACAGAAAGTTAATCTGACCTAACCAATGCCTCCATGACTAAGCCAGTGGAAATACCAAGTATTTAGCAACAACTATATTTCTGGGTGGGAACATCCTACAACATGAACTCATTTGAGGTCTTTTTAAAAATATGGATGTTCTAATTATGATGAAATGATTAAATTTTTGTTATTTTTTTTTTTCTGGGCAGTTGGGAAAATGGTAAAACAACTCTGGATTCACGAAAGTTTTCCTATAAATAATGCTTTAAAAATCACTAACTAGAAAAAAAAATTAAAATCATGTATACATTTCTTCATTTTCACTTTTTTTGTTTAGCTCATGATACTATTATTACTTCTCTAAAAGGAGAGCCAACCTTTTGCAAGGTCCTTCTCTATGCCCTTCACATACAGTACATACTTCTATGAAGTATGCAAACTCACCTTTATAGATATTAAAAAGGGCAAAAAAAGTTAAGGACTCTAATAATTAAGAGGAGCTATGATTAAAATCTAGATCTTTAATTTCTTGAGAAGTTCTATTTAAAAAGGGTCTGTGACCAAACACAGTTTAGAAATTCTACCTACAATATTTCTCTTGGAAATCCATCCTTTATATAAGCACGTTAAAGACTTTGAGGAGTCCAATTTGACAAAAACCTATTTACCCGTGTTCATTTATCTGCTTCCACAAGCAGATTTAATTTCCAGCAGACATGAATTTTAAGGTATATAAAATTTACTTCCAGAATTTACTTCCAGCAGAAATGTCCAGATTTCCCCTACAGATTCTGATACCAGACTTAAGGAAGCAACAGAAGAGAATCAGAGTAAGATTATCAGCTATGAAATAGAATGCCCTGCCCTGTAAAGGTCTTGCTGACTCTTGAGGAAACCTGACCAGGAAGTAAAAATCTAAGGGAATGGGATGGGCTGGAGTTTGCTTATGTGACAAAGAGCTACTCCAGGAACAAAGCTGAGGACCTCTCCCAAGCCAGGAGGGAAGAACCTGTCTAGGGCTTAATCCTCCCTTTTTTGTTATATGGGGAAGCAAATGAATCAAGGTTGTGAAATAGTGGCAATAGTGATAAATTACATGATGTAACTTCCAATAATCAGTTAATTTGCCAAAAATTTAAAAACCCAAGCTATCTGAAGTCAGAAATAAAAGTATGAAATGGTCATTGACCACTGGCTTTTTTATTTCTTACATGCTCAGTTTGTTAGCTGCAGTTTATTTTAATTACTAGGCTAGATTAAGGGCCAGGATGTGCTGATGGAGAACCTCTCCTGAGTTATTGGACTAATTCTAACTCCACTAAGTCACTGTAGGACCACCCAAGTAACTGACTCATTACTTGGCCTCCATTTTTTCATCTGTACAATTGCAATGATAATGTTTGTTCTTTCTGAAATCATAAAAATACAATGAGCATATTCAAGATGATATACTATGGAACATACAGGCTATTTCCACTTAGAAAGCTGTTAAATTGTACACAAGTTTTGGAAACCCAAAAGCATGAATTCAAATAATTAACTGATACACAAAGAGCCAGAACCTTGAGGTTTTTCAAATTTACAAATGTAAAGAATAGAGTTTCTTAGTACTTAGGAAAGACCTATTAGTGGAAAGCTAAGCAAAATCCTCAAGACAATTCTTACAGGCAAAAACATTGTTCTTTAGGAACACTTAATTTTGGAGATTTCCAATAAGTGAAAAACCATCAAAATTTTAGACCAAGTCTACAAATAACTCTGTAACCAAAGATTTATCTATAATTTCTCAAGACTGTGATATGCTTTGGGAGAGAACAGTGTGCCATGGGTTTTTCATGTGATGTAATGAGTCAAAGCAAAGTTACTTCTCTGTGTTGCAAACCTCATGGTTGTGGAAGAACAGCCTCTGGCCATTGCCGTGAGCGCCAGTTCCCATCATGTTAATTGTAGCAAGTAGAGCATGGAATGCTAACTAGATAACTCCAACTCAAGAAATGTGTCAGTGAGTTAATGTTTGTTTTCACGCCTAAGCATGGAAAGCAAAAATATTTAATCAAAATTCAAAATTATTGACACTTATTTATGTATGGATAGTTTAGATCCTCGTACAACTGTTCTCCCTTAACATCCAATCCTACAAAATCCAATTACATTCATCATGATATCACTTATCCTGATATCACTCTTGGAAAGGGATGATATACATCTTAAGAATTCTAACATTATATTCCTTTCCATTTAATACAGTCCCAAAATGGGAAATATTAAATTCATTTTTTCACAATGGACTAAGAAATTTACCAACTTAAATTACATTTAACAGAAAATTGAGTTTCTTCCAAAGAGTAAGCACTGAGAATCTGTCCTGAGCAAGAGTCTTTGCCATACAATTCAGGGTATCCTTGAATGGGGTATTTTCAAAAGCACCCACTTCGCAGAGTTGACTATCACTAGTTTCCCAGGTGACATGTATAGAGATGACTAGAAAGAAGCATTCTTCTTTTGTATCATGGGGAGTTAGATGCAGAGAATACAAATCTGAGAAATATGTCACTAGTTAAAAATATGTAAAAATGTACCAACATTCTGCTCAGCATGCCATTTTACCTTTAAATTATTATCATTGTTTTGCAGTCTTCCACCCACTTAAGTCTAAATGTGTGTTCTCAGATTTATAACTCTGTTAGAAATTGATGGTTTAATCTTAGATTCTGTTCAACAATTGACCTAACCAATATGCAGCAGTTTCAATAAGAATAAACAATAGTTAATTCTCCAGAAAAAATAATTTTGATAATTTAAGAACTGTATTTTAGAAATATTTTAAATATAGTGTGGCATTTTCAAAGTCTTGTCATTTCAAAGAGAGACTTATATAAAAACTTTAACAAACAGTAAAAATAAAAATAGTCTTGTTTTGGTTGAGGGAGACCCCATATATTTGCTCCTTCTTTCCCCACTTCCTCTGTCTCCTAATGTGAAATCCAAGAGATATCACACCCTGTACCATTTGAAAAGTCCTGTTCTGTATCATACAAAACATTTCTGCATTTTTCTCTACTAAGGAAAGCTTTAATTGTTACAGGTCTCACGTGTATAGCATTATAAATTTACATCCTTATACATTACATTGTCATCTTGCCATATGAATGTATCTTGAGGGATTATTCTAAATAAGTCAGATGGAGAAAGACAATGACCATACCATATGATTGCACTCATATGATTTCACTCATTCAAGATAAAGATGTAAAATAAAGAAGCAAAACAAAAACAAACTCAGACTATAAGAACAAATTGGTCGTTGCCAGCTATGAAGGGGAAAGGGGTGTGTAAATTGGGTAAAAAAGCTCAACTGTATTTGTGAATTTAAATTATTATTTACCCATTCAAGGTATAATTAGAGGTAGCCTAAAAATTTCAACAAATATTAGACTTCTGTCCTGCTTTATTAGGTAGCTATTCCCTGACTGAGCTACATGTTTAACTCCAGAATCTATATATGATCAAATCCTCTGATAAATTTTGGTCATTGAGACCAACCAGGAGAATCTCAAATTACCACTCTTTGTTCTATTTTGTTTTTCAGCAATGAGCTCATCAACAGGGAAGCTAACTGTCCAAGCATGTAAGTCTAGTTAGCTAATAAAAACAAGTTCACTTCCACATCGGGAAGGACATGTTCAAATATTAGCTCATTCATGTCTCACATTTTCTTTGGGAGAAAATAAAATTAGGCAACAGATAAATTACCCTTTATTTTTAATCATGTCACTGATCTTTCCATCATGTTCAAGAAAAACACATGTTAGAAATCTAGGGACAATTTGAAGAAATCATACATTTCTGGTGTGAGATAAATGGACTTGCTTTTCGAATTTTTAAAATGCTATCAAATGTGCTTTCTGCTGAGAAATAAAATGAGAAATAAATGGTGAAGAGATAGACCCTATTGTCTATACCTGGCTTATAAAATGCACTTTAATATATTCATTGTCATGGTTGGCAGCAGCTCTGCCTGCTCACTTCATATAATTGTATTATGAAATTTGACTTTATAAAAGTGTTCACAGAATTTTTATAAAGGTGTTCGTGTCTTTGTCTCTGCATCTTGCAAACACATTTGATTTTTTTTAAGATTTATTTATTTATGCATACAAGCTAGGGTACAGGCCAGCGGCGTGGGGTGGTGAGAGGGTTCACCAGAGACAGAGTGGGGAGCAGAACAGGCAGATCGACAGATATACACTGCTGAGGGGAGCAGCAGGCGAGGCAGCAGAGGTCTGCTGCACCACGTGGGAATCTCCCTGGATGGGCGTCGAACTCGCATTGCCACTGCCGACAGCTCCAGAGCGCAGCGCTTAACCGCTGCACCACCAGGGAAGCCCCACGTTTGATATTTTTATATATTCTTTCATTCAATAATTGCCTTTTTAACATCTACCAAGTGCCTGAAAGTATGCCAGGAGTTGGCAAATACGTAGCTAAGACATGACCCCTTCTCTAAAATTTAGAGTATGACGGTAGGAAATGAGTGTGATCAGTGCTATGAAGACAAAGTATATGTTGCTCTAAGAGTCTCTCAGAGTCCGCTAACCTGGTCTGAGATAGGAAAGGTCATGGATCAAGTAACAGGGAGAGTTAGTGTCCTAAGAAGGAAAGTGGTATGTAAAAATGTGTTCAGAAAAGCAAGAAATTGGTCATTTCTTGTCATTGAAAAACATTAATGTGGCTGAAACAGAATGGGGGCTGGAAGGAAAGAGGTGTGAATAATAGTGATCAAGGACAGTTCTGATTTTATTTGGAAGACAATTAAGAGTGACAGAAGGACTTCACTTCAGAAAGCTTACTCAGGTTGCAGTGTGAAGGTTAGATTAGAGGAGCAACACTAGAGGCGGGGAGATGAACTGAGAAGCTGTTGCAGTCTTCAAAATGAGAAAAGAAAGTTATAGTCTCGGTAGAGTAATGCAATGATAGAGAAAACCAACATGACTAGGCACAGTTAAATTATAACCAATACTAGTAAAATGCATTTTCTTTTTTGATACCTAATTAGTTGGAACAAGAACTGAACCTATCATGTGCTCTTTATTAGCACTGTTCTCTAAACAGACTTAATTCTTAGCAGGAACCCCAAGCAGCAAAGTAATCCTCATCTGATTCACATAGTAAAATGTATATTTATTCCCAATAGTGAATCTGATGTTTATATGAAAACATGGAATGATTTATCCTCAAAAATGAGAGACTGATCATGATATATTAACTTGTGTATATGCTGGAACTATTCACTCTGAAAAATACATTGGAGAAGGAGTTTCAATAAATGGGAAATTACTTGTTTGGCCACCATTGTTCTGGTGAGGACTTTGTGACAAAGTAACACTACTGGATCACCTAAAACTAGAAAACAATCTTAGTGGGAGTTCCCTGTGTATCTATATAATCCAAGTCCTGAGGACTGATTTGAAACCTTGTGGTATGTCAACCCTTTACGGTTTACCATAGGCAATATAACCTCATCTATAAATGTAGTGAGTGAACAAAACATCAACACACCTGGAAATACAGATAATGGATATTAATATTGTACATATGTTTATAATAATTGATGCATATGTCACTTTGTTATATTCTTAGTTGCTCTGTATCAAATATTACAGAGACATGTCCTATAACTTAATGAACTCATCTCTTTCAGGTTGTGGTAAGCGAGTTGTTCCTGTAATAGTCAACAGAATAATGTCTGGCGATATTGCGGCCAAAGGTGCCTGGCCTTGGCAAGCTTCCCTTCAACGCAATAACATACATCAGTGCGGGGCCACCTTGATTAGTAACACATGGCTTATCACTGCAGCACACTGCTTTAAGAAGTAAGTTATTGATTTTAAGTTGTACCTCACTACTGATTTTTTATAATCTGAGTTTTATTATATTCTGAGTAATAATGACCCAAATATTACTGAGGTAAAATAAGAAAAATTTCTTTCTGTTTCTTCTCTAAAATAATATTATACCTACTCTAAAATAATATTATACCTACGTACTTATTTGGAACTTAATGGCAGTAGTAGTCATTACCCTGGGTATCTCTGTAAGGCAGATGGCAGAAAGACTTAGTAGACAAAACACTGCCCCAGATAGAAAGCTGGTTATAAACTATGATCTAGGGCAAGTTACTAATTTGTACTTGGAAAAAGGTCAGATTTTTTTCAAGCTTCTTTTAAGTCCTAAAATTTAATATTTAAGTAAATTCTGACTCCCTGGAGTCTAGCTCTACATAGTGATATAGATGCTTCAAGTTCAAAAAACAGGAGAATTCATTAGATTCAATATATTTGAAAGCATTGAAGTCCTGTATTGAGATGCCTAGGTAAAGATGGGATTGAATATCTCAAGTAATGGTGAGTTAACCAATTCAAAATTAGCTAATTTTTGTGGTAAATAGTTCTAGTTTTGCAAATATCTAAATAACAGTGAAAATCAATCTTCAGTCTATTATCTTCCACTCATTGGCATTTGTTCTTTCATCTGAAACTAGGATCAAAGCTATTTCTTCAGTCCAAACAGCTATTGCTTAGGTATTTTTAGCCTGAATATTATATGAGTGAGACTTCTAACCATATGTAGCATCATACATAAGATAAATATCACTACTTTATTTCATAATGTCAACTTCCAGATGTCCTACTATCTTGGTTCCTCCTTCTCTGAGTGTTCAAGATTTTGTCAGTCTTATGCTTCCAAGAACTAAACATACTTCTCAAGACAGAGCATATGACTAATATAATAAGTAAATAGGAAGCTTTCTGGGAAAAAATAGAATACAACAAATTGAACGATCAGTAACTAAAGAACTCTCAAAAATGATGATTAAAAATTGTTAGTGAATTACTGAGAATATATTTTATGACCCACCAAACATCTCAACTCTCCACCAGGTCCTTGACAGTGTATTTTCTCACTTTGGCAGATAATGTTGAAGTTATGTTCAATAAAGTAATTGGTAACACATGCTGGAAATGAAAAAATTGTGTGGTAAGAAAAATTACAAAAGAACTTTGTGTTCAAATAATAAGCAAGAACTAAATGATTAATTTTATCAGGCATAAGGCTCCAATTTGGGTTAAAAAAAATCCAAGCATATCATTACTGAAAGAAGATATGTGCCTTTTAACATGTGCAAACTGCTTAGAAATTTTTCTCAGAAAATAGCACAGTGTAACTTTGTTCACAGAGTTATGCTGTGATTTAAACTGCATTAAAAGGAATGCAGAACCCAGAATAAATGGGATGTTAGATTTCCTATTGATCAGATTCTGTCTGGGATAGTGAGTTCTGTTCCGGCAGACACACTTAGTGGGAACTTGACAAAATTAAATGTTCCTAGAGTAGAAATCTCAGATAGTAAAGAAAGACAATAGTGTCCCCATACAGCCTTGCCATTTCAAGCATGGTTGATCAACTAACAGTATGCACATCACTAGCAAATTTGTTAGGCAAACGTCTTCAGCTCTGTCTCAGATTTATAGAATCTGAAGCTGCAAATCCCCAAGTTATTTGTATGCATGTTAAAGTCCGAAAGACACTATGCTAGGACACAAAAAGTTTATCCTAAGAAATCTCTGATAGACATGGTAGTTTCATCCATATACCTCAAGTGCTTTCATGTAAAAAAAGAATTGGAGAACCAATAAAGAACCTGTCAAAAGCGAGAGCTACTCAAAGATGAAAGGTTTTTCAAAGTGAAGAAAGAGACACTAAGGCAAAGAAGATGTCCTCATCTGCAGAAGGGTTTAAGTTAAGCACAGTCACCTCTTGAGAGTGTTCTTGTAACAACAACCATTATCATTTACTAAGTTTCAGTGTCCTACAAGCATTTGGTTAGGTGCTTAGTATCTGTTTTGTAATTCTTGCATGTACCTTACTTGGAAAATCTGCTTGGTAAGTCTTTTATCACTGAAAGAAATGAGAAAAGTTAGGTATAAACTTCCCCCAAAATCACAACGTTAGGAGATAGTGAAGCATATGTCTTCCTCAAGTTAAGGACCATCTTTCAAGTACTGGATCAATAGAAGACTATATGAGATTTATGGCCTTTCCCACACTGGGGTTATTGGATATTATTGTGGTCATGTATTAAGTTCACATGTTAAGAAGCCTCACTACATAACTGGTTATTTTTAAACTAAAAATAAAATTCCAAGGTCCTTTTTGTTTTGTTTTTATAGGGATGGTTTCTAGATCGGAGGTCACCACTTTGAATTTTTACAACTTATTTGGTGATCTACTGCTTTATACTTATAAAAATTAAACTGCATCTTGATTGGGCCCAGTTTAGAAATTAGAAAGTTTATTCACAGTTTTTACTTAGTATCTTTCATATCAATTACTTCCTTTAGGCCTGTCATATACAAATGTAATAAACAAAAATGTGTTAAACAGTATCAGTCCAATTGAAAATTCTACAATGATCACTTCCAATTGAGTAAATATAATTCAAGGTCTATTTTTTGCATTTCCAAGTTCAAAATACTTGATTTACCTTAATTTCATCTAGGTATAATTAAGTTGAGGGAGCCGATCTGCAATCATGAAATCCACAAAAAATTGATTTATAAACAAAGTGTCAATAAGTGCTATGTGAACAATTATGTTCACACACCTTTTAATTTTCCTTTTTTTTTTTTTAAAGATTTATTTTTTATTTATACATACAAGCTGGGGTACAGGCCAGAGGCATGGGGTGGCGAGAGGGTTCACCAGAGACAGAGCGGGTAGCAGAACAGGCAGATCAGAAATATACTGCTGAGGGGAGCAGCGGGCGAGGCAGGAGAGGTCTGCCGCGCCATGTGGGATTCTCCCTGGCTGGGCGTCGAACTCGCATCACCGCTGCCGACAGCTCCACAGCGCAGCGCCCAACCGCTGCGCCACCAGGGAGGCCCTTTTAATTTTCCTTTTTAATGTACTTTTGCACATCAAAATAGTATATAAAAACAAAATTTTGAATTGCCTTAAATAAAAAAACACAATAACACCTGTCAACTTGAACTTAAACCCTGATGATATGTTTCTACAATTCTGTCTATGGCTCATGTCACCTATTAAGAAATAATTAGGTTGAGAAACAAATATGTACATGGGCAATATCTATCACTATGCTTATCCTTCATGAATGATGTTAGGACAATTAATCAGTTAAGGAATCAGTTAAGTTAATTAAAATTGCTATTAATAGATTTTAGTGGGAAAACATGTCCTATAAAGAAAAATGCAGAGAGAGCAAGTAAAATTTAGATATTAGGCAATAGCTTAACCTAGCTAGACCTTATACTTATTTATAAAGACTTTACTAGATGATCTTTCATCATTATTGGATGGCATTTCCAATCCCCATTTTTACTATGATCCATCAGTCTCTCAAACCCACAGCTTGAAGTCATCTATACTTGTGATCAGCCCTCACAAGACTTCCAGCAGCTTTTAACTCATCTACACATGCAATTTTTTTAAAAAGCTATTAATGAGACTATTGTACTCCTACCTTTACATCACCTAGTTAGTGCCGATATCAGTTGAATAAAATCTAAGCAATTTATTCATTAACTTTAAGATGTTCTAAAACCCAGCCCCTGCCTGTTTCATCACCTCATCCCCACCATTCTCCCTTGTGTCTGAGCTGAGTCTGTGTAGTCGAAAGCCTTGGGAAGTTTGCTTGGAAACTTGTTTCTCCATGTTCTCACAGCTAACTTCTAGTCAACCACGTCTCAGTCCAAATGTCACATTTTCGAAAGTCTTCCCTAATTATCCTTTGTACTCTACGCCATTGTCTGGCTTTATTCTTTTCACGGCTTTTACGTTGTTTGATTTATCTATGCATTCATTTGTTAACTTGTTTTGCTTTTTCCTTCATTGAAATCATATATTCTCATAGGCTGGGATAATTTCTATTTTGTTCATCACTTTATTCCCAGGATTTCAAATAAGGCACATCACATAGATATTTAATAAATTTCTGCTGACAAGCTTGTTTTGCGTTTCACAGTTCTAAAATTCAATAATTCTGTACTGAATTTCAGTAATCAGATATTAATTGCATATAATTATTTTTCAAAATAGTAGCAACAGACTAAACTGATGGGGCTAAAACAACTCATTGTAAGCATTTTCAGAATAGTGTGTTCTCTTATATTAGTCTACATGCAATTATTATAGTGCAGTTCATATACTGTTTATTTCCAACCTTTCCCAGTAATGCCAATCCACGTCAATGGACTGTTAGCTTTGGAACAACAATCAATCCTCCATTAATGAAAAGAAATGTCAAAAGAATCATTGTCCATGAGCAGTATCATTCCCCAGCAAGAGAGTACGACATTGCTGTCATACAGGTCTCTCCAAGAGTCCCCTTTACTGATGACATCCGCCGGGTTTGTTTGCCAGAAGCCTCTGCATACTTCAGACCAAACTTGACTGCCTATATCACAGGGTTTGGAGCACTTTTCTATGGTGGTGAGTATCTCAAAGTAAGTAGACCACTAAGCCTTATTTAAAACAACATGATTTAATCTCTAGCAATATTACCCTATCGGTCATTTTCCCTTTTGGTTAGATTATTTAGGCCTCTTGTTGTCAGGTAACTAAAGCTCAATTCAAATTACTAAAGCAAAATATAAAATGACCAGTTTGGCCCTTGTAATAAGATGAAGTGAGTCTGGCTTTCGACAGTTCAATTCATGAATACTTTGATGTAAACTCTAGAGGAGGAGGAAGAATCTCTCAATTTTTCCATTTCATGGAAATTTGCCCCCAGGTCACCTTCAGATGGAGTGACTCTAGCGCCACATAGTGGCAAATGGGAGCAATAGCAACTCAGGAGTTATCTGCAACTACTCCCTCTCCCTAATGTCCTGCTCTTCTTCCAGAATCCACATTAATTCCTGAATAATTCTCTTTTGGCCTAACTTTAGTCCAAAAGTACTTGGATTGACTAGACAATTAAAATACTCACTCCTCTGTCAATACATAAAATGGCAGGGGTATCACTGGCAGCCTGGCAGGATCACGAAGGATGAAGGAAAGACAGATTCAAAAGTGTAGGCTCAAGGGAGATTTAAAAGAAGCAAATATTCCCTCGTGCAACATAAAAACCTATTTTTATATGCTGTTCTCTGTGCAATGCCAGGTATATACCTCAGATATGCTATCATCCTCATGACTACCTCAACCCAAGATTCTCCCTCACTTTGGGAACTATCTCTAAGTGCCTGCTCTTTTTTTTTTTTTTTCATTCTATCTCCCCCTAACTTTGCTCCATCCCTCATTTTTTTTTCCTTAATCATCTTTCAGGTATTTCTTTTACTCAGTTACAATCTCCACTTTCATCAAAATCTGCTTCAGAACCAAAGAGACTAGTTTAAGTAATTTCAGGAAAAGGGATATAACTATGTAGATATTAATCTCTGACAACAGAGCTCCCAATGCCCTCTCTAATGAGTTATCTTGCTATACTAACCTGATCTCCTAAGATAAAAATTTCATTTAAAAAATTGGTGGTGGGGAGACGCTGGTCTAGATACAATCACCTAACAACTAGTGGGTTGTTTTGTTTTGTTTTTTAACTCAAGCTTGAGAAGATAAGAGCTTTCTGAGACTGACAAAATCCATCACAGAACTCTACACAATTTGTTTATATAAATACTAATAAAGACACATTCAATTCTCAGTCCCCACTAAGGGACAGGGAATACCTTTCATTAAATGTGACATGGAGCAGGTTTGTGCTCTCTAGACTTTCTTCACATATTCCACATAGCTTTGTCCCATAATATACACACTGGAATATGTAGTGCTTTCTGTAAGACTAAATTACCAATCACAGGATATATTATCTATAGCTTATTAACCCTAAGTTTGGCTGATTAGAGCTGTAAGCCTGATATCTCTCTGTCTACACTCTCTAGTGGCTTTCTCCTAAAACAGAGTTTATTTTCTGTTTCATGATAATGGAAGGGGTATTTCAGATTCCCGTTGGCTTGGGGGAAGAATCATTCCAACTGTGTGTGTTTAAGGTTAGCATAGAAATATAGAAGTCTAATACATTTTGAGTAGCAAAGGAGTTAAACTGATGTACAGAACAACAGAACACTATATGTACAGAACACTACATCTAACAACAATGAAACACTCCTTTTTTTCAAGCACCCACAGAAAGCACCAAGATCCATATTACCTAGGTCCATACACAAACCTTGACAAATTTAAAAAAAACTGAAATCATCCATAGTATGTGCTCTGATCACAATGGAAGAAAACTAGATATCAGAAAGATAATGGTAAAACCTTCAAAAGCTTAAAATTTAACCAACACACTTCTAAATAATCCATAAGCTAGAGAGGAAGCCTTAAAGAAAGATTTGAATATGCACAGAACTAAATGAAAAGGAAATAATAAAATATCAATATATACTGGACACAACTAAAACCGTGGAAAGAAATTTATAGCAAATACATACATCAGAGAAAAAAATCTCGTCAGTAATTTCAGTTCCCACTTCAAGAAACTAGAAAAAAAAGAGAAACAAAAACCTAAATAAATAAGAAAAAAATAGAATAAAGATAAAGTTGAAAGCAAGAAAATAGAGAAAGTTATTGAAATAAAAAGCTGATTTTTTACCAAAAAAATCAGTAATATTCCCATCATAGTCAAGAAATAGTTCAGGGGTGTCCAGAATTTATGGCATATACTCCGTCAGCTAAGTTTTTAAAAAGTTATGAATGTACACTGTCACATGCAATATATAGATTATTAGTTTCACCTTACCCTTCCGAGAACCAAACATGATTTCTTGTAATTACGTAGTAAGCCAAGAAAAAAAAATTGGACCAATTATATTCAAAGAACAGGACAACTTGAGCAGTTTGTAGAAATATTAGCAAGTACCTCCCCAGAAATAAATCCTGAATTGTTATTCTAAAAAATTTGCTGTGTTAGTTACCTACAGATACATAACAAGTTACATAAATTTGAAAGCTTAAAACAGCACCCATTTTTTTTTTAATCTCTTAGTTTCTGTGAGTCAGAAGTGCAAACACAGCTTAGTTGGGTCCTCTACTCAGGGTCTCATAAAACAGCAATTGAGGTGTCCACTGAGGTTGTGGTCCTGTCTGTGGCTCTAGGATCTCTTCAAGATCACTGGTTGTTGACAGAATTCAGTTTCTAGCAATTATATAACTCACAATAACTATCGTTAATGCCATTAGGAAAATGTCTCTGAATTCAGGAAAGACCTAAACCCTTTTAAAATGATTTGTCTGATTAAGCCAGGTCCACCTCAAATAATATTTTTCATGAACTCAATGTCAAAGTGATTAGGGATCTTAGTTACATCTGCATAATTTTTTAACCTGTGTCATATAACAAAACCTATTCATGAGAATGACTAACAACCATCATATTCATAGATTATACTCATAATTGAGGGGAAAATGAGATCACATAGGAAGCTTGGTAATGATATTCTGTCTGCTATGGTTTACTGATTACTATGTGGTTTGATGTTTTAAAAAAAAATCCCTGAATGTGTGTGATAACCTTTATTTCAAGTATAGGTAGTAGTTTTCTTGCCATAATGTTGCTTTCACTAATGATATAATTTAAATCTAGAATACCAAACTTGTCATATGTAAGAAATGAAAACATTGTTTTTAAAAGTCATTATGTGTATAAAAGTTTTTTTCATGAAATGTAAAGAATAAAACAAATGTACATAATCCTATGTACATTTTACAAGTCAAGGGAGTAAACCATCTAGAGCCCCAGTTTTTGGGTACAATCTAGAATACACAAATACAATTTTTAAAAAATGGAATGCTTTCCTACATAAACCAATTTTGCTAAAGTAAAAGTCCAGAAAAAAGGGAACAAAATGTTTTTCTTGCTTGTATAGGTATGTATAAAAATATGATAAAGATGATAATTACCATTTGATTTGATACACCAGATTTTAAACCAGAAGTTTCTTCTCTGGAAACTGCATACATCATTACCTCATTTTGTACTGATAATTTTAGTGTGAAAAAAGATAATAAAGTCTACTTACTTCATTGTAGCTAAAGATGCTGATTATAAACAGTAAAATTATTTCTCTTAAGGGGAATCCCAAAACAATCTTCGAGAAGCCAGACTGAAAATCATAAGTGATGATACATGCAAGCAACCACATGTGTACGGCAATGATATAAAATTTGGAATGTTTTGTGCTGGATATCTGGAAGGAATTCATGATGCCTGCAGGGTAGGTAGAGAGATATTACTTTGATAAGACCCAAACACAAATTACAAAAGGATTGGAATTGCTGATATGAAAGGCAGAAATGAAAGTCTCTGGTATTTTAGCTCAAATTTGTGATGCTGCTATTTCCAGTTAAGAGTTTAATAAAAAGAACTATCATTTGTTGCACCCATTATGCACACAGCTGTTACACTGATTTAACACTTTGTGTGCCGGTGCCCTTTAAATTTACCAGACCTTGGGGCCGGCCATTTTCTGTGCCACCACATGAATGCTATAAGCATTCAATAAAACACACACAACTCCTGAACTACAGGATATTAAAAAACTGTAATATCGCTCATAAAACACCTTACACTTTCACCAAAACAATGTGTAAAGCTTCTAGACTGAGTACGATCAAAGAAATAGCTCCTAATAGTTTCAAATAAATCCACTGTAGCGTGAAAAACCGGAGACTAGATGAACACGTATTAATAAGTGAGCGGCCACCTGATACTGGTGACAAAACACGTACTAATACGTGAGTGGACCACAAAGTGTTAAGGGCTGTCCCAAGATGGTATTCAAAATTACTTAAGAACACAGTGACTGGGTTTTGACAACACTATTGTGGAAATTTCACAATTTAAATTCTAGTAATTTGAAACACAAAGTCTAATAAAATTAGTCTAGAATTGTCCCAGGTCATATTTTTACTCATTCTATGTATGTTTATTCATTCAAACAAAATATGTAAGTGTCCAACTGTGTGTCATTCACTGTTCCAAGTACTGGAGATACAATCTTGTGTAAAGATCTGCATGAAACTTTCAAGAAACTTGTATTAATCAAAAAAGTTATATCAATGAAAGTAAGATAACTGGGGAAAAAATCTTGGAAGGAAAAGACCATGGTTCTTTTGAGTATATATGAAAAATGAACATGACTAGCAGGGGTGAAGCTAGGGGTAGCTAGAGCTGAGGTGGTACTAGAATGCAGAGCAGGAATTAACTACAAAGACTGCAAATGTGAAAGCCCTATGATGGAGGGGTACAAGAATTGTAGAAACTGAAATGAAATTGTGTGGTAAAACATGAGTCCAATGGCACATGGTCAGGCAGGATCATTATAAAGGGCCAGGCTGTGCAGCGTCTTGAAAGCTACCTTAATTGTTTTTTTATTTTTTCCCACCACCATATTATATCCCGCTGACCCTTTCTGCTTTCTTCCTCCCCCTTCTTCTTAACCTCAGAGATTCCACTTCCTTTATAGTGCATAGTTTTTATAAATATTTTTGTTTTGCCTAATTCTACTGTATGTAAATGTCCAACACTTGTCATTCTGACTTGTTTAACTATACATAATTTCCTAGAATCCCTTCCACTTTGCTGTTCAAATGGCAACATTTCATCTTTCCTTATGGCTGAGTAGTACACCACTATGTGGCTATACCACAGCTTCTTTATCTAATCCTCTATCAGTGAGCACTTAGGTTGCTTCCATGCCCTTGCTATTGTAAATAATGCTGTAATAAGCATTGTAGAGCATATAATTTTTTGAGCTATTGTTTTTATGTTCTTTGGATCGATGCCCAGGAGTGGGACTCTTGCCTCATTTGATATTTCCATTTTTACTTTTTTGAGGTAAATCCCTTTTGCTTTCCAAAATGGCTGTATCAGCTTATAGTGTAATAGGGTTCCTCTTCTTCCTGTGCATTCTCTCCACCACTTTGTTGGGGGGGTCTCTTCAGCATATGCCATTATCACAGGTGTGTGATGATATCTCATGTGGCTCTAACCTACATTCCTTATTAAAAGTGATGATAACAATTTTTCCAAGCCTTCTGGATATGCTCTTTGGTGAATTATCTGTTCAGATCTGCTGCCTATTATTTTGGTTGTTGGTTTTCTGTTGTTAAATTGTATATGTTTTATATATATCTTAGATACTAATTCCTTGTCAGTTGTGTACTGTGTAAATGTTTTCTCCCCTTCTGTAAATGATTTTTTAATCTATGTATTTTCTTTCACGCCATAAAAGCCTTTTAATTTGAAGTAATTCCAGTTGTTTGTTTTGCTTTATTTCCCTTCAGGTAGAGGTAAGTGTTGAAAAATTTCTTTATCATTGGTGTTATGAAAACATGTTGCCAGTGTTTCTTCTATATAATTCATCATTGCAGGTTTTTTTAATTTATTTTTATGCATGGAGTTATAAAGTCATATAGCTTCATTTTTTACATATGCCATCACTAAAGTACCCTTTCTTATTCTTTCTTTTCTTTCTCTGTATTGTTTACTTTAACAAAATTGAAATTTAATTTAAAAGTGCTGATCAAAGGGTACCAACATTCATTTACAGGGTGAATGAGCTCTGGGGATCTAAAGTAAGCATAGTGATTATAGCTAATAATACTGTGTCTTGTTATTTGCTAAGTGCTAAGAGTACCATGAATACTGTGAACTTGTTATTTTCTAAGAGGAAACTATAAGTACTCTCATTACACAAAAAGTAACTATGTGATGTGATGTATATGTTAGATAACCTGATGGCAGTAATTATTTTACAATGTATGTTTATGTCAAATCATCACATTGTATACTTAAAATATATGTAATTTTATTTAAAAACTATACCTCTTTTAGTTGAAAAAAATTAAATTAAAATTTAAAATTGCACTTTATGGTTTTTGCAACTTTTTAAATCAATGTTTCAACTATTTACTATTTATTGACTAGATATGAGCAATTATAAATACATGGTTCATCAGAATATCTTTAGTAATGTTTTTTAATTGGCTAATTTTCTTTTTTCTTCTTTTTGATTTTCAGGGTGATTCTGGGGGACCTTTAGTTGTAAAGGATCCTAAAGATACCTGGTATCTCATTGGAATTGTGAGCTGGGGAGATAACTGTGGTCAAAAGAACAAACCTGGAGTCTATACAAAAATTACTTATTACCGAAAATGGATTGCTTCAAAAACAGGCCTCTAGTTCACTATAAAAGTTCAACATCAAAAACTGTATGCAGGACATACATATATTAGAGTTGAAATATTCAATGGTTGAAGTATAATGAAGTGATGTTATATGAGTGACCCTAACAACATGAGACCTATGAGATGACTACTTTTAGGATCATTTTAGTCAACCAACAACTCAGCCAATTTGTAATAGATTTAAATTTACAAATGGGTCAATTTAGCCTGGTTTGAAAAATATAGCACCTATTTAAATAAGGAGCAATGTAAATTTTTTAGATTAGTTGTGAGAATTTTAGGATGTCTTTGTAAGGGATGTGCCAGTAAATGAGAAATTTTTTAAACTCACAAAGAGTTCAGGAAAACTTTTTATAATTTCTATCATTTCCTGAGGCTCACAAATACCTTTTTTTTTCCTTATTCTTCCAGATCTTCCCAGAGATTTTTTTCAGCATAAGAATTAGATTTTCTACTTATAAACCCATTGGCAGTATCCTAGTAAGAAATTAATCAAAGTAACAAAGTATTGTAATAAATCAGGTCAGATATGTCCCAACCTTTTTCTGTAGTGAAACCTAATCTTTTGATTTTGATTTACACATACAACTACCCTATAAATATACCCGGAGAGAGTCGTTAATGAATGACTGTGTGTGTGTGTGTGTGTGTGTGTGTGTGTGTGTGTGTTTGCGTGTATGTTAATAACCTAATCAATGATGTATTTTTGTTACAAATATTTGGGAGGTTATGGTCACATCAAACAATGGTTACCAAAAAAATGGCCAAAAAAAAAAAAATGACATTCTATAGATGCATTTACATGTTTGGACCACCAGGAGGTAGCTTTGTACATCATTAGTGTAAGGTTAAATATCTAGAAAAAACTGGGACTATGCTGATACATTGAAGAATCAAAGAACATTTTCTTTCTACATAGAAAGAGAAAAGTTAATTCTTTGGTATGGTGCAGTTATCCTCAATGGCTTGTAGCAGTAATCTACTGTTGCAACCATGAAATCATAAAAAAAAAAAAAATTTAGTAAGCACCAATTTTGAGAACTTGCCATGTAGAATTTATGATCAAAGTGACCTGAAAGAGCAAATAAAGCCCCTAAATGTCTAGTGAAGGTATTAGCAGAGTCAGTCTCATGTGTTCAAGGAGAGAATTAAATGACAGTTTTGTGGAGATTATCAGTCTGCATGACAACACCAGCTATTAAATATTAAGTATTCTCACTGGAAAGTCACTTATTCATGCTGTTAAAATATATACCAAACCATTGGAAAATGAAGTTACTTTGTAATAATCCCCCCTCCCTGTGCTATTGAAAAGGCATGAAAATAATCCTAACATAATCCAAGAGATTTAAAAATTATTCACCAAAAAACTGACCCATAACTTAGATTGATAAATTTGGAAGTTTAGGAAAGATTGTATTAGTCACAGGGACCAACACACTTATTGTGAAGAAACTGAAGCCAGTAAACATCAATGACTTGACAAAGTTATAGCTTTTATCCCCATGGACCTAAAACCAGGTACCAATTTCATGTACCCTTTCATTATAAAGTATCTTTATAATCACCTGTATTTATTAAATCATCCTATCTATAAAAAAAATTCAGTTAGTGCTATTGAACGTATTTTAAATTAGGAAACTCTTGAGGCAAGAATTTTAAAAGATGTGATTCACTTAGGCAGCTGGCTGCCAATTCTCTGAGCCTCTTAAGGTAAACTTGCTACTTCATATATAAAAATATACATAGGCATATAAATTATTCTATATTGTGGTGGTATTATAACTGACTTTCAATGTTAAGATTCCAGATGATCTTAGCACTATAAACTGTATTTCTAAACTGTTTTGTGCAGCATTTTATTCTGGGTTACATGTAAACAAATATTCATATATCATTTTAAATCTAATAAACTTGGTCATCAGAGCATTACAAATATCACATCTGTGGTAGGCCAAGAGCATAAATCTTTCTTTGAAGTGCTATTAAGACATACATTTCTGGGCCTCCCCGGTGGCGCAGCAGTTAAGCGCTGCGCTGTGGAGCTGTCAGCAGCAGCGACAACGCACGCGAGATCAACCCCCAGCCCGGGAGAATCCCGCATGGTGTGGCAGACCTCTCCTGCCTTGCCCGCTGCTCCCCTCAGCAGTGTATTTCTGATCTGCCTGTTCTGCTCCCCGCTCTGTCTCTGCTGAACCCTCTCACCGCCCCACACCTCTGGCCTGTACCCCAGCTTGTATGTATAAATAAAAAATAAATCTTAAAAAAAAAAAGACATACATTTCTCCTAAATAACTACTTTGGGTCACTCTGAAATGGATATCTCAAACTTGGTGTTTTTGACACTTTGGCCTGGATAGTTGTTTAATGGAAGGGGCTGTCCCCTGCAGCAGACTATGGTCTCTTTCTGCTCACTAGAAGCCTGTAATACACTCCTTCACCTCCAATTGTGATAACCAAAAAATATCTCCAGACACTGAGAAATGTTCCATAAGGAATAAACTTGCCGCTTATTAAGAACTACTGTTCTAAAAGTATTTGATGATTTTCAGAAATGAGAAACACCTCAAAGAGTTTACATTGAGTGTTCAAAACCTTCTATCTGATTAAACAGTATTCGCACTCATGTTTCTAAGCAGAATAAATGACCGATACTTTGGTCAGTGGCTTTTTCAAATACACAATATGCTTTCAGGGACTTCAGTCACTGACCTACCCAGAGTCTATTCATAGAATGTCATTAACCATTGTCATGAAAACAGGTTTCAATAAATAATGCTAGTAGAATTTTTCTACTTGACCACAGTTCATAATAAAAAAAGGTATTTTACATCATAGCTCCATAAATACATAATAAAATCCATTATATATATATACATATATATATATAATTTAAAAAGAAGTTTCATAGATAAAACTTTGCTAAAAGTAGTAAGAAAGAAACTTTATTCCTTTGTTTTGCACAATTATCCTCTATGGCTTGTAGCTGTAACCAACTGTTACAAACATGAAATCATACTTAAATGTTTTTAATAAGTACCAATTTTGAGAGCTTAGCATACAGAATTTATGATCAAAGTGATCTGAAAGAGCAAATAAACTCCCTAAGTGTCTAGTGAGTACATTACTATCCTTTCTTTCTCTTTGTCCAAAGACCCTCACCAATCTGGATAATTCCAGTTTGTCATATTATATATCTGATTATTTTCTTGTGATTAAGGCCCTTCCTTATTGAATTTGCCTAATTGGAGACAATAGAGAATAAACTAAAAATCAAAAAAAATCTATATTCTAAAAGCTCACGGAAAGGAATCTGAATTTCAGAAAAATAATATTTTGTTTGTATATTTAATTACACATATGACTCCTTTAATTTTCACTAGGAATCAAGACTTAGCTGTGAAACCAACTTTTAAAACTTTTTTGTTGTTTTCCAAGGTTAGGAAATATATGTACTCCTATTTTCACTGCATTATTTATAATAGCCAAGTTATAGAAACAACCAAGACTCATCAGACAGATGAGTAGATTAAGATGTGATGTATATACATAATGCTCCTTCTCCAAATTGAGCGAGGATCCCCTTCTGCAGACTCAGAAGGCTCAAAGGAAGTCTTCAGAGTCAAAATCCTCAGATTAGCTGGTCATACATCCACATCCCACATGTCAGGCCCCACATTTCCCTAGCTAGGAGTGATTTTGGTAAAACAGATCTGTCTTTGTTGAGCATTCAACCATCACTGGAGCTCTGCCACTTTAACCAATCTTGTGCTTTAAAAGCAGTTCTTCCTGCTTATCTACTACATGTGATGAGAGCTTCTTAACAATTTACCAAAAAGAATCTCTGGATCTCATACTGACTCTAAGTTATGTTGACTTTTCATTATCTACCTTTGAGTACACGTGCAGCTTAGCAGCAAGCACACAATTCCACTGTCTTCATGTTTATCATCTCTGTCCCCTGTATCTTTCAAAACATATGGATCAACACACTGGGACTCAGAGTTAGAGAACTTCAAAATTCTCAAATTAGGTTTCCTTACAAATCCCTGGAAAAACTGACTTCCAGGAATGGAGTTGTCTGGCAGCTTTGATTATTTATTCCAACAAAAGGAACGAGCCAAAAGAATCAGTGGCAGTTCTTACAGGTATACAGGTCATGAGGGTCTAGGTACATGGTTCCATGAGGCTGGTTCCCCTCAAAGGAATATTTCCAAATCTTAAAGTATGCTTGAACTTTGGTAAATAAAGTATTTTGCCTTTGTGGAACACTTTCCTAGAAAATTGGACACAACTAGAAGTTCCTGAGTGCACTCAGAAAAGAAAATGCCCTTGACTTGAAAACATAGGAAGACCTTGACAAAGCTAACCTGCAGGAACTTTCAGGTTATTAAGCAGCTTTCTCAGGAAACAGCAAATTCCTAGAGACAGCAAATGATTCCCCTGTGAGTGTGCCTTTCACATGCAAAACAATTCAATCCAGTGCTCAGCTCTTCTCTCCTTACTTTAGTTCTTCACCCTAGTTCTATACACCAGCCAATATAGTTTATCCACCCCAGAATCAGAAACCAGACAACCAGAGACAGTACCCATATCACAGATCCCAATAAGTTTAATTAGTCAATCCTAAACCTGTTTATCCTGTCTCATCTATTCCTTCTCTTAGAAATCACAATGAAGGTTCTTACCCATAGTTCTTCCTTTTCCCTCTGCCTGCTAATTGACTAATATTTCCTCATTTGCCACTGTGCGGTATGATCTTCCTTTTGGGAACTGTGAATAATTAGTAATCTTTTCAATGGCATTCACCTCCTGATCTACTGACCTCATCACATGTACAGAAAAAATAAATTCTAGTCCCCCACCCTAATACACTGGGCTCTCTACACTTTGTTCCAGGTCCAGGGTGCACTATGGTGACTGCACCTGCAAAGGGAAGCAGACAATTCTATACTTACAAAATACTAATAACTATGTAAATCAACAAATAACGTCAATAAAATAATAAACTAAACAATAAAAATAAACTGTTTTAAAACACAAGTACTTGTACTCTACAACTGAGAAGTTTGTCTTGAAGAACAATCTGAACGGTATTTCCATGTCTCCCTCAAGAGTGATTTTTGAAACACAGTTCAAACATAGCTGTAGTACTTCACTGAAATTTTTACTCACAATTTCTTTCAATAATTCAAAATTATTGAATAAGTGCCTAACCACTTGCCAGGTAGGATAAGAGTCTCTCCACATCCCTCCCCTCATGAAAATCTATGGTCAATCCTTAATAATTTCAAGAAGTGTGCTGAGTGCTGTCCTGAATCTGAGACAAACATACTGTGGTGGGATCACATTGGAGAGGAATTAACCTACCCTAAGAGTTGTACCCCCGTGGAGGAAGAAGCATATAAGCAGTCCTGAAAGATTATTTCAATTTGGGAACAAAAAGTTTATTGAGAAAAGTAAGTAAAGATAATATAAGCCAAATAAACAGGACAAAGTGAGGACAGAATATTCAAACAACTAAAAGAAATTCAATGATAGAGTGCAGCATTAGAGAAGCAGAGTTAGAAAAGAAAGTGAAAATGCAGACAAAGTGCAGGTACTACAGGACTTTGCTACCATGTCAAAGAGAATAAACTATCTTAAGTGCAAGGAAGGGATCTATAGCCAAGTTTGTGAAAGGATAGAGACATGACTCAATTTATATTAATCATTCTTGTAGTAGTGAAGAGCTGACAAAAGTTAAAAAAGAGTAGAGGGAGAGAGGCTAATCAGAAGACTGTGACAAATACATAGCTGAGAGTTTATAGTGACATGAAGGCATGTAATGGCAGTGGGATAGGGACAAGGAAAATAACTGGTTTATGCACAGAGGACGTTACAGGAAGAGAGTCAAGGTTGACATACAGATTTCCAGTATGGGAAAATGGAAAGTGACTTGTGGAGATAGGGAATATCAGAGAAGCAAGTTTAGGAAGGAGAGGATAAGACCATGCATACCAATGCACAAATGAAAAAATTAGCCTCCTAAAGGAAGAAGAAAATCTCTTCTGCTATAAGAGGAAGGATATGGACAGAGACATAAATTCATGGTTATCACAACAAATAGCTGAAGGAGTGTCCATCTGAAGATATCCTTTTTACCAATTGTAGATCTGTAAGTCATCTGTTGAAAACAAGGGCATGGAATAGAGGTAAAGTATAAACCTTCAGGGAAGAGTAGAAAAGATTTGATGGGTAGCAGATAGGAGAAAAGAATTCACCAAAAAGCACATCTAAAAGGTCTGTAGATGTATGGGAAAATGTCTGTCATCACTTCCAGTAGGAGAGATGTAGGTTAACACCACAATGATATGATGAGAATGACACATATTACACTTACACACACACACACACACACACACACACACACACACACACACACACACACACACCAGTAAGAGAAGAAGCGGAGAAAGAGCATCTCTATTATGCTGTTTGTGGGAATGTAAACTGGTGCAATCATTATGGAAAATGATGTAAATTTATCTTAGAAAACTATAAGTAGAAATACCATACAACCCAGCAGTCTCACTCTTAGCATCTATCGAAAGAACATGGCACCATCAATATAGAAAAAATAACCCATTTGCTCTACAGTGTTTATCACCCCACAAGTTACAAAAACTAGAATATGGATGCAACCTAAAAATTCATGAATAGATGATTAGGTAAGATGATATGGTATATCCACACTTTGGACACTATTCAGTCATAAGGAAAAATGGATGAAATGCAGCTACTTACAGTAAATGGAGGGAGTTTGAAGGAATTGTGTGTAGTAAAGCAACTCATAATGACAAAGGACACATACTGTACATTTACATAATGAACATATTTGAAAAATATTTACAAAAACTAGTGGACATTAATAAATGCCATGAGGTCACTAAGGTTTAGAGGGAGAAGACAAGGAAGGAAGGGATAAAAGGATATAGGAATAGTAAAGGGGAAAAATAAGATGAAAAAATAAATATTTTTAAAAGAATAGAGAAGATTTGAAACCATTTTTATGAACACTAAATTTGACATTTTGGAAGAAGAAATGAATATATCTTGAGGTGATTGTGCTTAATAAATAAATCAGAAAATGAAAGACAATTACCAGATGGTTTAATTTGTGGAATATAAATACTCCCTCTCCCCTCCAAATAAAAAACCCTGTCAAAACACAACAAAAATAATTCTTGAATTCTGTAAAAAATATAGTGGTTACCATAGGGGATACAGAGGAGGGGATAGGGACGAGGGGAGGTTTTCTGATAGCTAAGCAGAGTTTTGGAAGAAGGTGAGTGAAGAACATCCAAATGTTGAGGTGTGTCGTTGTACTCCCCAAATTATATAGTTATGTAAATGCATGGCAAATGAATAAAATTTTATATTTTCTAAAAAGGTACCTATGACTAAGATGTTTCTTTTATATCTTACTATTATAAAATGGTTTTTAAAAATGCAATGGTAAACACAGAACTGGTTGCCAACTTGAAAGTCTTCACGGGTTGTATTGAGCTTTGGATATCTTAAATCCTGTTTGTATGAGTGTTTTAGGATAGACCTATAAGATTGGTTTGTAGAAGCAAACTCCCCACTCATGTATCTAAGGAGGAAGGGATTTTAGAAGCATCCAAACCCATTCTCAAACTGTGCTCTTCACTATTTTCAACATGACCCCTGCACATGTATATACACACATACAATACACACTGTCTTGAGAATCAGTGCTGAAGGATTGATGATGAGCACATTACATGTTGTTGAACAAGCTAGGTGGTTTACATTCCTCAGTGTGTTTTATTTGATTTGACTGAATTTGATTTTTACAGATCTATGAGAGTGGTATTTAAACTCCACTTGTACATGTAATAAAACTAAGACTTAACAGAGATAATTCTACTGAACGCTGCTGGGAAGTAAACAAAAGAACCAAGATTTGAATCTAGGTCTATTCTAACTCAAGCACTCATATAGTTTCCCCTACTAAACACTTTCTAAATAAACAAGTCTTTGAAACAGAGTGAGGCATTCTTATTCCTTTAACTGCAACTACCTAACATCACAAACCACGAAGTACAGTTTTGTCACACATAATGAATTGCTACTCAGATTTTAAATTTATATTAATAAATGTAAGAATTATGCTTAAATAACATTTTATAACTTTCAGTGGTGGGCATATTAATTATCTTTCTTCTTCTATCTTTATAATAACTGTCAGAGAGGTCATGACAAAAATCATTACCAATTATACACATATGACTTGACTGTGCTTTCCTGGATTTGATGACTAAATAAACTCCAAATTAAAAAAACAAAAACACTACTAGCCCACACCTTAGATCATCTGCTTTTGTTTGTGTTTTCTGAATCAGATTGTTATGATGGGCTCCATCAAGTGATTCATACTTCTTTTAAAAGTAGTTCTATTTGCAGACATTTGAGTATCTGAAGATATTCTATTTGCCATTATCATCCCCACTCAGAGTAGGAAGGCAAAATAGCCAATCTTAATAGTCTCTACAATGCATGGTCTTTCCTCCACCAAAATAAATGATTTCTGACAACTCCACCAAAGTCTGTTCCTGTCAGTCCTACTTTACTGTTGTGAATGTACAAACTAAAGAATAAAATCAAGTCTATGAGAAGGAAAAGGATTCTGATACCTTTTGTATAATGATTCTTTACTCCTCATTCTTTACTCCTCTTTACTCCAGAAATAGCTACTCCTTCAGAATAGAAAAGGCCAAGGACTATCCCACCACTCCCTGAGGATCTGGAGTCAATATCTTTTAAAAGAGTCTCTCTGTTAAGAAGTATTGCTTTGCCTCGCAAACCAAAATTCCATGCCCCACCTTTCTTTCTGTGTTGAGGTCATCACAGACAAGCAGGAAGTATCTTTCAGACTGTTTTTCCATGCCATTCCCCTGATTCACTCCTAAATTCTGTAGTAAATAATGATGGAACACCTGGATCTGCACTAAGCCACTCAGTTATTGGACAAACAGTATGTGTTGACTAAGCACCTACTCATCTAAATGGACTTTGCTCAGTAATCCAGGAAATACAAAGAGAGAGGACAAGAGCATGTATAGTTGAGAGAATGACAGAAAAACAAGACAAAACTTCAAATCTTTGATAAAATTAAAAGTAAATTTTAAAAGGCAATAAAATATTTAAATGATTTGATCTAATAAGACTCTTTCATTTCTTCCAAGAAAAAAGTCAGCAATGGGCTGAAAAAGAAGTTATGTTTGTGAAGATGGTCATTGAAAGAATCATCTACGATGAAAAAAATAGAAAATGTCTAAATACTCCACATTATGAAATGGTTGTAGTATTTTACCATTAATCCACTCAGCACAATTTGATTTAGTTCTACATTACAGTTATTAAAATTATTAATAATTGATGGATCTAGATACTATATTTGCTAATTTTGTTAGTCATAACATTTTACAAACCAATTAGATTCACATACAGTTACTAGAAATAATAGCTATACTTACTAGAAATGAAACTTAGTAATACAGGGGTATGCTTAGGAAATAACATTAAGTATAAAAAGTATAATACAAAGATAAACAATAAAAATTACTATTTGAAGAAGAAGTAAACAGTACTTTAAGGTTGACAGGTAAAATAAAAATAATTGGTTAAGGTAATTTTATTACAAAAAACATTTAATGTTATAGTGCAATGTTATTTCAATAAATGAATTTTAAATATTTTATTCTTTTTACTGAAAAAAATGAAATGTCAGTCATAATAAAAGATCTGATAAAAATATATAGGAAAGGTTGGGAGAAGCCTACTCATTCCTTTCCCTATTGTTTGATTAGCACATTATGTAAAAAATACATGTCCCTATACACTTCTCAAATAGCAGTTCTGCAGTGAATTCTTTAGCTATTTTATAAGATAGTCATAAAATTTTAGAGTTAAAAGACCCTTCTAACTCCATCTGATTCAGTTTTCATTTATTCATTAAATAAATGAGCCACAGAGAAATAATTTTTCTTCTTAGGCTACAAAATTAGCAGGTAAAAAAGCTGAGACTATATGCCCAACCTAATTCTACTACATATTCCAATATTTTTAGCATTTTTTTTTAAAGAATTTATTTTTTATTTATGGATACAAGAATTAGGTGCAGACCAGAGGTGCAGGGGGTGAGAGGATTCACCAGAGACAAAGTGGGGAGCAAAACAGGCAGATCTACTGAAATACACTGCTGAGGGCCACAGCAGACGAGATAGTGGCTGATGGCAGATAGAGCAGTGGCTGGTGATAGCTTGATAGTGCTGAGACTTTAAGCTCTGTGCCACCAGGGAGGCCCTTCAGCATTCTTTATTTCTCTCAAAGTAAACCCAGCATAGCCTGCCAATTTTATCTCCTACTCCTTCCCAACACAGTAGACAGGAATGTTCTTTCTCACCTCCATGCTACCCTTGGCTCTGTTTCCTTGGGCCCTCCCCCTGCCCACCAACCCTGCCTGACACTCTTCAACCTTACTCTAACCCCACACACATTTGTATTACACCATGCTATTCACTCATCTTCTAGCAGGAGATTTAAAAAACTTTTTTCAAAAGATATACTTGAAAAAAGACAATGTGGATTTTGTTCCAACTATTGTAACAGCTTGCTTATCCCATATACTTTGCACATCTACTCAGTGATTCTTCTGAATCTGTTTTAAATGCTATAAGGAAAACATTTTATCACAGAGAAGGGAGAATTCAAAGCAGTATTACCTATTAATGTGTGGAAAGGATTTTTTGATAGTCCTTGGCTTGTTATGGCCAACGAGATACATGGCATTATAATAACATGACAAGAATGCCACATCCTCTTTAAAAGTGATCATGTGATAGCATGAAGAGTAGTTGCAAACCTGTCACTTGTTATCATATTTTAATCATAATTTACCAGAATAAATAAAAATCTTACCGGTTTGTAAAGTACCATTTCTGATTCTATTCTAAAGCCACACTATTGGTTCAGTTGTTTCCTTCAGACTTGTTTAACAAGTTACACATTTTAATTATGTGGGATTTCCTCCTTTGTGTTCAGCTCTTTCATAGATCACACATAATACATGTGTGTCATTCATTTGAGTGGAAATCTCAGAGCAGCTGGATAGGCAGAGAAAAGGACCTCTTCTTTACTCAGGATTAAAATGTATAGGTAAGTGTTGTTTTTCCTCCCATAGCTTTCAGTTTTTTATTATATCTTAGAGTATATGAAAAACATACAGATGCTTAAATTTTTGTCTCGCAATTTTCCAGTTACTTTTTTGGAAACTTCCTTGAAAATCGTAGATACTGTTTTGATATATACTTGATCTTGTTTAAATAAGGTGGTTGGCTGTATGACTGAATCTTTACTGAATGAGTAAATCTAAACTGATCACTTAGTATTATGACAACATATTCTTAAATAAAGAAGTTTTTTTTTATTTTTTCATGTTTAGCTTTTCCAGAAAAAAAAATGTCAATTTTAAAAATATAGTCAGGAAAAAATTCCCTTCTTGTTTCAGAAATTTTTGAGGATTCTGTATTCTTACTTACATCATAGTATCATTAAATATGCAATGAATCCTGAAATCCACTTTAAGACAATAAAGGCATTAGCCATCTACTTTTATATAGTTATGATATCATTATTTTCAAGTAAAGTTTTGTTGACATTTAAGAAAAAACAGTATGTAGTTTCCAGTTAATATTTGTTTTCACATAAAAAAGTAACAAGTTATAGGATAATCTGGAGTTAAATGATAAAATGTAAAAATAATTACATAATTTAATGTCTCTATGTGTCTATGAATATATATGCATATATATGAGTACATGTGAATATATGTATATGTAGTTCATTTTGCTTTCCTGTGAATACGAAAATGTAATATGAAAATGTACTATTAAGTCATTTTAAAGGGGGATTAAATAAAAACATGTATAATGTGTTTACAAAATTAAGTATAGTTGGGTTCATTTTATATCTCCCAAACACTAGAAAACTCAATCAAAATTCAAACCATTTTAATAAAATTAAGTATGATTATGTGCATTTGAATAACGGTATATGAGTAAAAACTAATAACAATCTGTTCTAACAATAAACAAAAACTGAGAATAACTTAAATAAAATGATTTCACATTTAAGTAATGAAATCACTAAAACAGGTTAAAATCTTTGAAGTAATTTATGTATGGTGCCTGTTTAATGTAAAATAACAAATCACAAAATTGAATTTTACTTTGAAAACTTAATATGTGGAAAGTCTAATGAGGAATCCAACACATAATCATGGTTGTATTAAAATGGAGAGCATATGTATTATATTTTTTTCATTATTCCTAAACTTTCTATACAGTGTAATACTGTTTTGCTAATTACAATATAGTTTGAAATACATTTTGCTAAAATAGTTAATTCTGCAAAGAAATTCTGTTAAAAAATTGACCCTTATAAATGCTAAATATAAATGAAAAAAATCAAAGGAAAGTAATAAAATGTATCCATGCAAATAACCATGCAAATGATGAAATAGATGTACAATTTCATAATGCCTTGAATCAATCCATTTCCTAAATTAATCCATCTTTATGGGAAATAAAACATGTCATCAGAACCACTCTCGAGTTACAAAAAACTCTTCTTTGGAACTGTTTATTATGGAACACTTTGGAATATTTCTTAAATAGGTGTCATCCACTAGTAATAATTTCTTTTTCCTCTTATTAGCCTGAAAAATATTTAACTCCCAATTAGCTTTGTTTTTGTTTGGTTGTTTTTTCAAAGTTAAGTCAAAGTCGCCTTACCAAACTAATAAACTTTTAAAAATAACTTATGTACCTTCATTTGTCAATTTATATACTTATGACTGAGAAACAATGGTTTATATCAAGTTGAATAAAGCATATAGAGTTTTCAATGGAAAGTGAAGAAGCATTATTTAAATGTTTTAGGGACTTTTTTCTGCACTGTACTGTACATAGTGTTTTCCAATTCCATATATCCTCAGAGGGATCAGGACACTCAAATCGAACTAGGATATGGAAATATAAATGTGCAATATATATTTTTAGGTAGTTTTAGGTAAATCTGCCAATTCTATGATACCGTTGGTTAAGAATATGATCTCTTGGAATGATTTGATTACTTTTATATAAAAATTAAACTCCCAAACCTCTTTCAGGTTATACTCTCCTGAAGTAAGATACAGATTCCATTTGCCCACCTTGTTCTCCCCTTATCTGTAGAAGGAAATCTTACCACATGGCCAGGAAGCAAAGTAGCTGAGCAAACATGATATAAGCATTATTCATTCTAAATCCGGAAATCACAGTTATTTCAGATATTCTCAGTTCTCCTAAGAGAGTGTCTGTGTCTACTGGATTACACAAACAATATGAGAGGAACTTGGAAAATAGGGTGAAGATTTAGAAACTGAAATTCAGAATGTTTTCAGGAAAGATTTAAGGAATCTTAGTTCAGGAACAGACAAGTCTTAGCAGGACACCTCCCGCTATAACAAATCTTATTTCTATTTTCTTCCTTTTTGTCTGTGCTTGTGATAGGATTAACCGACTACAGAGACATGCCAAAGCCAATCAGATGACATGAGTCTAACAACCCAAAACAGCATGAAAACATGAAACAGAAGTTGTGTGTGCTGAGGAGGGGAAGGAGCCACAATGTCAAAAATTCATTACAAACTGTTGTTTCAATCTGGTTTATGAACTGCTATTTTAACTTTCAGAAACCATGCTTAAAATAAAAAATTATTAGGCAAAGGATAATTTCTTAATAGAAATTAGTCTATCAGGCACCAACTTACTTTTGCAATATAGTACATCTAGAGACCCTACAGAAACTACAGGCCACATGTCAGTTATCTATTTGGCTGAAACATTTTTTTCTTTAATTATATTTGTGGAAGTAATGTTTGTGTAGATCACTACATATATTTTAGGGGTATAAGTTCAAAACTCTACAAATACCACATTGTAATGGTATATGGGCAGAGGAGTAGAAACAGCATTGCAATATATAGAAAAATTATCTGCAACCAGTCATCTAGGATGATAAATTTTCTACCAAATTCTCTAATGTCCACTGCCAATTTAATGTCCATTGCAGAAGGTATCCCTAAGATATTTCCTCAGAAATGTTACTTACCTAATTCTTACATTGCTCAAGCTACCAAAAGGACTGTATGTGTCTTAAGGACAAAAATCAATAACCCAAATCTATCTAATCTGATTCCGTAAAATGTATAGCCCCAAGTTGACAGATCTCGTTTTCTTGAGCAAAGAAATATGCAATAATTTCAGTTTTTCAGAATATTTTTGTCTAATCTTAGTACATGTGTGATATGTAAAATAAAACTACCATCACAAGTATAAAATTATTCATTGGATAACTGTATAACAATTGAAAATCAAAATGATTTTGGCAAGGTTTACACTGATGAATAACAACAGAAGAAAATGACTGAATCCATTGGATATTTGTAATATCCATTTTCCCAACCTATAAACAAATGTGTAGGAAATTAATATGATCAACTTTCAAGTCAGTGGATAAAGAGATGTCATTTTTTTCTAATCTAGAAAAATTTTGCCTTGATAGTCTTACTTCTTAGCCAGGATATCTGCCTGAGTTTAATATTGCAAACATGAATTAAAACAGTTTTCTTCTAATGATACATTCCCATAAACATAAAAAATACACCATATGACCTCCAATTTTAAAATATATAGATACATAAATATAGATATCCCCGTTAGCCCACATCCCCTACTCCAGGTATGGCTTTCTTTCTCAGTTCCTCTCCTTAACAAAAGTCTTCTATAGGTTTGTTTAGACCCTCAGCCTCTATTTCTAATTTCTTATAACTATCACTCCTTTACTTTTAAATTTTTGTTTGTAAGCATCAAACATAAGGACTAATTTTAAAAATAAACCTTTATGTATTCAGCATTTATAATTAAGGTATATTAAAGTACATCACTACTTTAGAAGACCCTACATGCCCCTCTCTAATTACATCTTAACCACTAAATGTCCACCCATCACCTTTCACAGTGTAACTATTATCTGGCATAGTATCTCAATTCCTTTGATTTTCTTTAAGGTTTTACCACTCATTGGTAGATCCCTAAATAAAATGTTTAGTTCCATCTGTACTTATGATTTACATAAATGAGATCAAAATCATGTTTTATAGGTAACAATTTTATTCATGCCATTCAAGCAATTTTTTTCATAGCTATATGATACTCTACTGTAAGAGTATGCTATAACTCATTCACTCTTGTGGTACTTTGCAGTTACATATAGTGCAGCTCTGAACACTGGTAAATTAATCTAGTGGTTCAAACTTCCAAGAGTTTCTCTGTAAGTGGACTTAATATGTAAACTATTCTCACTTATCCCATCCTTATCTCATCCCTACAGTTGTGAAAAGGGTCTGATGTCTAGCTCTTTAGTGATCATCCACATTACAAAATCAGAGGGTCAGATCAGTGGTCATTTTATTTTATAGCACCGTAGTGGTTCTTCCCTGAAATACAGTCTTCAAACACATTTCTCACCTGTTTTTTCTCTTATCTCACTGGTCAAGTTTTCTCAGTTTCTGTTGTTAGAACATTCTCATTTTTTGTTGCCCAGATTATTCTGAGTAGTTTACAGTGAAACTTCTTCTCTTTTGAAGCTGTATTTTGTTTTTTTGTTATTCCATTCTGTTCAATTGGTTCTCTCTCTCTCTCTCTCTCTCTCTCTCTCTCTCTCACACACACACACACACACACATATTTGTGTGAGCCTATATGTGTGTGTGTGTGTGCTTACTATGTATGTATACACACACACACAAATGACTCCTGTTCATTAGGAAACCAAAAATATTCTTGCTTGAAAACAACTTTTAATTCAATATAACAAAATGAGTCATTTTGAATCCTACAAACCCAAGAACTTTATTTACATACTATTTTATAGTAATTATCTCTTTACACCATATGTTATACTTCATTTATTTTTTCATTACTCTTCCAGTGAAAAAATACCTGCTTTTGGACTGTCCAACTTTTGTGCTAGGTGTTAGACATATGGAACTAGAGCAGAAAAGCTTGAACTCTGTTCTTGTGTTGATGTTTGTGAAAATAGACACTAAAAAAATCTAAACAAGCAAGTACCTACCCACTTAGAGTTGTGGTAAATATTATGAGAAGAGTTTAGGGGCACTAGTTCTTTAAGATGAATAGAAGCAACTGTCGTTGAACATATTTATCCTATGAGAATCTCAGCATGGCAAAAGGTAGTCTTTAAGGAAAAATCATAAACTTCCTGGTCAGGAGATGATAATATCATACAATAAATATATGTGATCTCATTTTCACTTATTTAGTGAACTAACACTAAAATAAGCATTATAATTTAGGAGTTTGTGGACAGCTTCTCTAAGGAAGTATTATTTAAGCAGAACATGTAAACCGAAAGACCCTCTAAGGGAACAAAGTATAAATTTGCTAGTCTAGCAAAGATGAGAGAATCTAGTTAACAGAGCAGTCATGGAACAAAGAAGGCGCCACACATATGAAGGAAGAAGAAGAACAGTGAAGAACAGTGTGAAGGTGATAAGGAAACTCACTGATTCTTCCTTAAATGACAAAGGAGAAAAGTGAAGTCCAGTGAAGTGATTTGCCTAATGTCAAGCAACTTTTCTCATCATTCCATACCCCACTATGAATAATGTTCCCCAAGGTAAGAGACATATCTTCAGCATTTTTCCTACACTCTGCGGAAAGCATTCTATTTGACAGGCACTATTTGATAGAACACTATTCATGACAATGACACAAAATCATCCTGGGAAAATGATAATGAGCATCTCAGTTCTTTCTTAAACCTCTGTAGTCAATCTGGGCAAAAAGCCACTAGGATTAAATTCAAAAGGGTTGGGTACAAGATGTTGTTTTTAAAAATGTACTGATGCAACTAAATATTACTCAAGAGCATTTAAAACAAGTAATCTTGGATTTGGTCCACTGGTCTCTAAAGGCCACCTTTTTTATGAGAACAATTATGACTTATTGGATATAGTTAAATAGAACTAACCATGATGAAAACATGTGGGGTTTTCATTCCGGTTTCCAGTCCTCGCCTCTAAGACACTGGCAATATCCTTCAACTAGCTGACTGAGAGAATAATTCAGAACTCTGTATTCTATTGCACTAATTTCATCCAGTTTATGCTAGAATGTATTTTTTGCTTTAGACCCTTTACTAATAAATTTTACAACTTTAATTTGTACATTTAGTGACATGATTTCCCGTTCCTGTCTCCTTACCTATTTTCCCCAAGTGCACAATGTTAAAAACCTACTTTATATCCTCCCATACAAATTAAGTAGGATAGTTTCCTTTGCAATTGTTAGAATCTTTTTATATTTGGGTGTATATATGATAATTAAATCAAACACCAAAAGATGAACACACTTGGGGTCAAAAAACACTGCCTTCATATACTAAATTCCTTACCTCAAACATTATAGATACCAGAAACATGCGGAAACATCCTAACACTTTCAATTTAGTATTACAAATCAGGTCACATTGAGCTGAGGAGGAAGGGCCCCTAAAACCTTCATCCACTTATTAAAGCAAACACTTATCTAGTTCTATAGTAGAGCTGGTGTACTTTGACAAAATAAGTCAAAATTTTCACCATTTCATAATGATCTCATAGCAAAAGATGATTGTCTGTGTACACTGATTTCAATAAAATTACTGTTTTGTCTAGAAGCTACACTGATCTAGTAGAATCCATTGACACTTGTGATGCAAAATAAGGTTTTTGCATAAATAGTATTGCATCACCTGGGAACCTGTTGGAAATGCAGAATCTTAAGTACAACTCCAGATTCACTTGATTAAAATATATTTTAACAGCAATCCTTTCTATATTAAAATCTAGGAAGTACCTGTTAAACAACTACAACTAAACTAAGCAGCTACAAAGTGTCAATATCTCGAGTACCCAAATTGGAGAGAGAGTAGGTTAGGAAGAAACCATTCTTCCTATTTAAATAGGAATAAACAGGCCCTGAAGGCTGGGTGTGTAATAGACATGGCATACCTCTTCTGAAGAAACACTAAATGCCTTGGACAAATGAGAATTCACAGAGCAACCCTTTCTTAAATGAGTTAAGAACAGTGTGCTCCATCAATGTTGCTGCAAATAGCTAATGGTGAGTGAAATAAGTCAGAAGGAGCAAGATAAAAGCAAAACAAAAAAAACACTGTGCTTCCTGTTAACATACATCCCAAGAGCTGTGATCCTATGCATTTTAATCATATGCAGTGTTATAAAGCAATGTTACCTCAATTAAAAAAAAACTCTTTGCTCTGTAAAATCTTAGGTATTTCAGAAATAAATGTCTCTGCTCATAGAAATTTGTGAACCACTGCTACTTAATCAGTTCAGGCTGCATAAGAGAAGGAAGAAACAGGAGAAGTGAACATTTCATCATTAGGCAACTTGAGTTTACAGATGAGTTTTTCTGTAGTATTCCTGTCTTTTTTCCACCCTGATATGAAATGATAATAGTGTGTTGACATACCCACTGGATCTAACAGGCTTGTAAGCAATTCCCAGTAACTCCACCCAAATGAGTGGGAAGAATGTTATAAAACAATCATGTGCTTTAAATTAAGTCATTTCAAAAATCTAATGCTTTAACTATTATTTATAACAAATTTCTTGCCATCAATAATAATACATTCACCTGCTCTATTAACCTCAGTTCTATAATCAGATTTATAGGGTTTATTATTGGTAAACTACAGCACTATTTATAATAGTGAAATGATGTAAACAACCTAAGTGTCTAAGGGCAGATGAATGTGGAAAATGTGGTACATATACACAATACACTACTATTCAAATTTTTTTAAAAGAAACTTACCATTTTTTTAAAATGAGGTAACACTGTTCATAACACAGTATGTGTTTGAGGCACAGGTTCATACCTCCACAAAGGCACGTCACCATACCTATCATCAAGGATCCCACAGTATTCCACCATAGTCCATTGCCCCCTTCCCCAGTTTGTCTTCCCCTTCCCATCCCCATCTTGTAGCATCCATTCCACAATGAAAGTTCAAGGGTTTGTTATTGGTTTGGTTTTCTCTGACTCTTTGTTTTATCTATATTCCACATAAGTGAAATCATATGGTATTTGTCTTTCTCTTTTCGACTTATTTTGCCAAGCATTATCCTTTTCAGCTTCATCCATATTGTCGCAAATGTCAAGATAACATCTTTTTATGGCTCAGTAGTATTCCATTGTGTATATATGCTACATTTTTCATTTAGGTCATTTCTATGACTTACTGTAAATAGTTATTGTTAATAGTGCTACAATGAACATAAGTGTGCATGCTCCCCTCAAATTAGTGTTTTTGTATTCTTCGAGTAGACACCTAGATGTAGATTGCCAGATCATATGGTAAAAGTATTTTCAATATTTTGAGAAGCCACTACCCTTCTTTCATGTCAGGATTGCTTAGGTGATTCATTCAATATGATTTTCAGTAATGTTTGTTTCATTTCTCTGAAGAATACCATTGGAAACTTGAAGGGAATTGCATTGAATCTATAAGTTCCTTTCAACAGAATAACCATTTTGAGGATGTTAAATCTTCCAGTCTATGACCATGGAACAGCTTTCCTTTTCTGTGTGTGTTTCTTCTCTTTCTTTTAATAACATCTTGTAATTTTCATTGTATAGGCCCTTTATCAACTATGCTAAGTTTACAATTTACTCCTTTTGTTGCAATTGTGAATGGGATTGTTTGCTTGATTCCTTTCTCTTCTAGCTTGTTGTTTGCATATAAAAACACATTTTTTGAAACTTACTTTGTAAACTGCCACTTTACTGTATTGATTTTTTTTATTTCAGTAAGTTTTTAAGTGACATCTTTAGGATTTTCAAAGTGTGTTATGTCATCTACAAATAGTGATAGTTTCACATTTCCAATTTAGATTCTTCTTATATATTTCTCTTGCCTAATTGCTCTGTTAAGACTAATTTGAGGGGAGCATGCACACATTTTGAAGAGGTGAAAGTGGACATCCTTGTCTTATACCAGGATTTTTAAAAAAGCTTTCAGTCTTTCACCATTGAGAATGATATTAACTTTGGCTTTGTCACACACAGCCTCTATGAAAAGTTTAGTTTTTTATTGACCTGTTGGTATGCAATACCACAAAGTTCACCTGTTTGAGTGAACAATTCAGTGGATTTTTGCATATTTATAGAGTTGTGCAACCATCACCAAAACTCAATTTCAGAACATTTTCTTCACCCCAATAAATATATTTAACAATTGATATCAAGTGCTTATTTCTCAAATAGAATTTTGCAATAAAATGTCATCTATCTATATACTGTCAGAATATTTCTTTGTAATCCATATAAAATTGACAAAATAAGGTTGATGCCAATAAAGATTAAAGATAATCTTTAGTTAAAAGAGAAAAGAGAAGTTAACTGAAAGAAAAAGAAAAATGGAGGGAAGATAGAAACAAATCCAGGTAAGGAAAAAAATGTCATTTGTGCAAAAATACCAAGAAGCAAATCTTCAACAAAATAGTTGATTCTTTTTCAAACTACGCCTGGCTCAATGACGGACATAACCATATTTTTCAGAACTCAGAACATTAACATTGAGCAGCAGTGCCCTCTAGAGTATATACAAAGACTCTCCTTAACATCAGTTAGCAAGATAGGCAACCTTTCTCAGGGATTGCTCTGTTACAGTTGTTGAGAATCAGACACTAAGAACACAACGGTAGTATCAAGTCCTACTTCTATCACTGTGTGAATTTGATGACTAGATAAATGTATTAAAATACCAGTATCAAAGTTCCACATGAAATATTTCTATGTGCTATTGTTTTCAAATCATCTAGGCTAGGTATACCTATGCAGTCACTTATGCTACCATGTACCACAGTGTGATTTATATTCTCAAGGAATATAAACTTATTAACTATTACCCCAAATAAAATAAATTGAAAATAAAACATTAAGAAAAGTCATGCAGTGCATTTCCTAGGCACACACACATAAATTATTATGGATTTCTGATTCAAGGATTAGATCTTATCTCCACATGTACCCAGAGTGTTCAGACTACAGCATGGCTTGATAAAAAATGTAGATTAAGTCTTGAAACTATAGCACTGGCTCTGATAATAGCTGGCTGTGCAACCATAAATAATCCTCTGCAGGCCTTTCTGAATACAGTGAGTCTGGGTTTATTAAAACTATAGAAGCTGGGCCTCCCTGGTGGCATAGGAGTTAAGTCTCAAAGCTACCACTGCAACAGCCCATCACAATGGCCCAAGTTTGATCCCTAGCCAGGGAGCTAACCCACATGGTGCAGCAGACCTCTCCTGTTTTGTCCACTGTTCCCCTCAGCAATATATTTCAATAAAGCCACCTGTTCTGCTTCCCACTCTGTCTTTGGTAAATGTTCTCATTCCCCCTATCTTTGGCTTACACCCCAGTTCTTCTATGCAAAAATAAAATCTTTAAAGTATATACATAAAAACGTAATAGATGAACTCAGTGTTTTGCTGGAAATAAAACAGGATCCTTTTCTGACATCACAAATGCAAACAAAAAAACTATTTCATAGTCATTCTATTTATATTTTTGGGCTTCCAAATAAGACCTTATTTGAACAGGGTTCCAAAAAAATTAAATCCCTGAATTGCATAGTTTCCACTGTCTGCCTAGTGGTAACCTTAGTTAATCTTAATTTAATTGATTAAAATAAAATACTCTCTTTACTTTGAAACTTTCTTATATTCCTTATAATTCCAACTTATGAACACACACACAAGTGCCACACATTTAAACGTGTGTTTGTATATCCTGTATGATAAAACTTGCAGAAATATTTCTGATCTTTCTCTTTCTTAGCATCAGCAATAAAATAGTTTGATAGAAATAAGAATGTGATGCCTAACAGAAAAGTTCCTTGAATCTGATGTGAACATTTTAGTTTGAGCTTGACAGATTTGGATTCACCATCCAGCTCTAACACTTGCTGGTTGAATAAGTCTCTATTTCATCATTTGTAAACTGAAGTTCTTAAAAGTATTAAATGATGTAGGAAAATTCAGCATGGTGCAGGTACATGGTAAGGACTCAACAGATGGCAGAGATTACTCTCCAATATACATTTTTATTTATCAGTATTCAAAACAGAAGATATGAAGTCCAATATAAAGTCCCTCCAAATGATAGTAAAATTTTTTTTTAATTCCTTTTTGCACAGTCATTCATCAACCTTTCTATAAACAATTCCTGATGTGAACTCTACTGGGTATTATGCTAGTCATGAGCCATATCCTGGCAGATGAGACATATCTCTACCTCTTATGAGTTACACCTTGAAGACAGAAGCAGGCAAGAAAGTCATTGTTTACCACACAAAGGGATGCAGACCATAATAGAGAAATTCATTGAGCATTATGAAACCAGATAAGGAGCAGCTAGGGGAGAAGGAAGTAACTACCTGGAAGAAAAAGAAAGATGTTTGAATTATAACAAGGATAAAAATGGGAATTAACCAGCAACCTCAGGCTGCTGAGGTATGTCATTTTCTGGGCCTAACACACATGTCATAGTAACATTTGCTATGAGTGAAATGAAATGTAAAAATCTGGAATTCAATATAGATTCCATCAGTGAATCATCCGCAATACTCTAAGGTCTAATTCAAAATATATTCAGACACTGACATCTCATCACTGCTACCACTTTTTCAAATCTAACATTACTGATTACGCTCATCCTGATTACTGACTGACCTCCTAAATTGGTCTCCCACTCCATCCCAGGCTACTACTCCCCTGATGGCATCATTAAAGAAATAGATATGATATCACATCTTTGCTCAAAATCCTCAAGCTTTCTGTCTTAAAAGACCCAACATCTTACATGCAAAACTCTAATTGCCCACTTCCTATTCCTTATACTTCTGATTTTTCCTATCTCTAGTGCCCCCCCAATTCCTAACTTCACTCCACTCTACCTTCCCCCTTGCTTTTCCTCAAATTTGCTATATGAGCTTCTAAGCTCAGTGTCTTCAAATTGCTGTTCTTTTTGCCTAGATCATTCTCCCCACCATTCCCAGTCCCTGGAATTTTCATGTCTTGCTCATTCACCTGCCTCAGGTTTTATTAAATGTCCCCTTATCAACAAGGCCTTTCCTAGCCACTCTATTTAAATTTTCAGCACTTTGTATATACTCCTTTTCTCACCTCCTGGCTTTCCCCCCTTATTTATTCCTTTCTCCCCATATCATTAGAACAGATGAGTTTAACTATTTCTGCTAATTGCATTCCCAGCACCTAAAACATTACAGGAATTCACCATATGTCTCTTGAATTAACTGATTAGTTAATGGAAAAAGGGAAATCAGTTAGAGTTCGAGTACAAGTAAGGTGATGACAGCAAGAATTAAGGAACAGAGAGAAAAGATTTAGGAGACAGATAAGCACTGTTTACTTGAATGTTGAAAGTGATCAAAAAGGGAGCAAGTGCAACTAAATTCTGGGTCCCAAACTAGGGTACAAGGTAGATGGTAGTAACATTCACCAATGTAAATAATAGTGCGGCATGAGGCCTGTTGGGGGGAAAGATAAATTCTCATTTGAAGTATATTTAATGGGGTTGTAAAGCAATCATGAGAGGTACAATGGATATTTGGAAATCATGCTGTGAAAGTGAAAGACAGATGTCTGGCCTAAGGATCTATCTTGGGAAACATTATCTTATTGTGTGATTGTGGAAACCCTGGCATAGAATGGGATCACTGAGAAAGAATGCACAGAAGAAAAGGCTGCTGCAGACCAGATCTTTGTCACTGTTACACTTAAAATCTTATTTAAATGGACACCAAATTGTCTAAAAATTTCTGCAGATATATTCTACGTGTATATGAATTTACAATTACCTGTCATTGCTTTCCTCCATACTTACACATAATGAAAAGCTATTGCCAAGTGACTATTCATCCTCAGTTACATATATGTTAGAACTCTGTCATTGGGAGAGATTATTAGAATTCCAACACAAATCTATTAATACAAAGTGTATATTTAAATTTAAATCAAATCAATAATTTTATTGCATGCTTATTATATGTAAGACAAAGTCATAGTTGTTAATAAACACTTGATAGATGTTGATACCCTTTATTTCCCCCAAGAGAAGGCAGGAGAGTCCCAAAGTCAAAATTCAGACAGCGTGTACAAAAATTCGCTCCAATAGTTTACAAAGCAAATATTGTGTACAATTTAGTTTGCGTTAACATAGCTTTGTGACCAGCCATGGTTCAACAAGTCAACAAAAAGGCAGGTATTTATTCAGCTGTCTCTACAGGGTGGAACATTTCATTCTTTGCAATTTATTATGGCTTGTGAGATTAAGGTTATTTGGGTTCCACACCCTTGGGGTTTATTGAGTCATGTGTCTCATGGTGCTTCTCAGTCATTGAGTTTAACGTGTTTTCAGTGAAAGCAAAGCCGGCTCTAAAATCATTCCCATGGGAGACTCATCCAAGCTAAAGCATATGCTGACTCCATCCTTTGGTTTTTGTTTTCTGAGGTTCTGACCTCCAACTTAATCCTTGTTTTTCACTACTTCTCACTACACACACATAAATCTTGAAACATCAGATAATCTCCAGAAAAACAACCAATCCCTGGTTGGTGAAGAGAGAATCCATCAGTTCGAAACTCAGTTATGCTTTAGGGCTTACCCTTTCCTCCAACTCCACCTCCTGTGGCTCTCCTATTCCTCTCAGCAACCACTAACACTTACTCCACTCACAAATACCAAATACTGTGCATCTGTGATCACATCTCATTGGCACACAGCACCAGAAGGTAATATGAATAAACAAGCTCAAAAGGACAGCAAAGGCCAAAGTGCCAATTTTCTCCCACTCAAAAATCACCACAGCAGTTTCCCAAAGGTCAGGTTCAACCATGTCAGTGTAAGTCAGTTATCTCTAGCATAGCAAAATGAACAAGAGGAATGTAGAAAGAATGCAAAATGAAGTTAGCTAAATTATTCATCTTGTTGTTATTCTGAGATCATGTCTTCCAACTTTTATGTATTTAAATGCCCTCTTGTTAAATGATAATATTTGAGCATGTTTTTTTTAATGTGTTTATTTAACAAAATGAGAAGTTGGCAGGTCTGTGTGTATCTCCAATAATCTGAAATGCTACTGGCCCACAGAATACAGCCTGTAGACAGTCCACTAAGAATACTGAGAGGTGCCCTTTATAGGTCTATGAGTTGGTAGAGCCCAAACACAACCAGGAAACCCTTCTGTGAAATCTGTTCATCTTGAAATCACTGACCCTCAAAGCATTCCTTTCACACTTAAAGTTGAATGTCAGCAAAACAAATAGGAAAAATGGAAGTCAGATTTTATTTTGGCTACATGCAACTTCTTTCTGTTTTGTTAAGGCTTTTAAATCAAAGTATGCCTAGGAGGTAAGATGCAACAAATATTGATAAATATTTATGAACCATCTATCTATACCACTCATCTAACAAAGAGTCAGAAACGTAAGTATCAATTCCGTCCTCACTCTCAAAATGCTCAAAACTTCATGAACTTCATGGGGAATTTATTTAATAGAAATACATACTTTATTACACCTAACACTATCATCATTGATCTTCAAAACAGCCTTGTGAGGCAAATATTCTCATTTTATAAATCAAGTGAGAAAATTTCTACCATAATCTCCAAGCAAGCCAAGAGAACCGAGCAGCAATATACATTAAACTCTTTTGTCCATATCCCTAGTATTTGTGTGTGCTGTGGTGGTGTGGGGGGGATGGAGGGGGTAGATGAGCATCAGTGAAGGCAATGCTACCTGGGCTACACATCTAATACAATACCAGACACTGCATTGATAAAAAGCTATTGGTTTACACTGCAGTTGACAAATTAGTAAGTGGGGAAGAAATGATAAATCACACAAATTCTCTGCTGGTAGTGCAATTGAATCATCCTTTAACATGCTTACTACTCTCCTGGATCTCAGTTCTCAACCTCTGGCCATATCCCCAAATTTAATGGCATGGAGAAAATTATAATGAGAAGTATTCTGACTCCCTCTATCCCTACTTCTTTACCTACCTCCACCCTTCTCCCCCTCCAAAATGATCTCTTTTCTGTACATCCCAGTGGATGTAAGGGTGTATACAACAGTAGTGTCCAAGGTAGGGTCTTGGGAAAAACTTGTATTTTAGCCAACAAAAATTAGTTGCTATTCCTGCCACTTCACCAATTAGCAGCAGGGAAAACAATTGCAAACCATGGGTCATGTTTTCTTACTCTGTCAAATTACCTGAATGTGGGCCTCCCTGCTGGCACAATGGGTTAAGCACAGTACTATGAAGCTATCCAGAGCCACTGCAGCAGGGGTTCGACCCCACATGGCACAGCAGGCCTCTCCTGTCTTGTCCGCTGCTCCCCTCAGCAGGGTACCTCAGTTGATCTGCCTGTTCTGCTCCCCACTCTGTTTCTGGTGAACCCTCTCACCACCCCACACCTCTGGCCTATACCCCAGATCTTGCATGCATAAATAAATAAATCTTTTTTAAAAATTACCTGAATGTCAGTATTTCTGTGCTGAAAAAAAAAAATCTGAAAGATATCCACTAAGGAGAATGTTGATTAGCTGTGATTCATTTCCAGATCTATATTCTGTCAAGAATGACTTGGATTCCTAGAAAGAGTAACGTCCAAGCTAAGAGAGTTAGGAAAGCAGAAGATGATAAGGAGCACTGAAATGATGGCTTATTTTAGTGAAATGAGTGACCTTTGTTCTTTTCCTCTTGTTCTAAGGCCAGCACGGGTGCCCTCGACCTCAAGATACCTGAACCCATATTTAGTGTGTTTCATTGTTGTTGCTGTGGTTGCGGTACTGGCAGTGACCGTGGCTCTGCTTATCCACTTTTTAGCTTTTGGTGAGTACAAGGAAATTAGCAGTATCACCCTTTAGACTAGAAGTTTGAAATTCTCTTTTACTTCCACTTTTATTTCTTAATATAACATGATTTCATAACTTATTTATATTTCCTTAAATACACACCTATGCTAGAATTTACCCATTTTGTTTTTTCATTAATATTAAGATTTTTTTCTTCAAAATAATCTGGTAAAACTGCAAATGTGAAATACTGGAATAACCCTTAAGTTTTAACACCAAAGAGTTGAATGTACTTACATTTTTAATTCGTGATCTGTCCCATGAAAATAGTCTTGTGAGAAATGTTATGAGTTAGAAGATGAATTTAAAATAAGAAAGGTGAAAAGCTAACATTAAATAGGATTTTATTGTTTTAGTATTTCTCTTATTTGCTTTAACTTTATTACATGACACAAAAGTAGGCAACATAAACAAGAAACAAGTAGTATAAAGACTACATATACCAGGTCTCCCTGGTTGTGCCAAGGGTTAAGTCTCAGCACTGTGAAGCTATCCAGGGCCACTGCAGCAGGAGTTCGATCCCCAGCCAAGGAGCTGTCTCACATGGCACAGCAGACCTCTCGTCTCTCCTGCTGCTCCCCTCAGCAGTGTATTTCAGTTGATTCCCCTGTTCTGCTCCCCATCTGTCTCTGGTGAATCCTCTCACCACCCCACACCTCTGGCCTACACCCCAGCTTGCATGCATAAATAAATAAATCTTTGAAAAAAAAGAATACATATACCCTGAACATTCATAAACAACTTACCTTAATATTTCTGTGAATATTCTTTCAGATGTTTTAATGTAAAAAAAAAAAAAGTCAAATTTCACTAGATAAGGTGTTATGCTCTGCCTTTACTTAAAATAAACTTTGATGTTATTTTTCTTTCAACTATAATTTTTTTAAGTTGTGTGTATGGAAAGAGAATAAGAATTTATTGTATGCAGAAGGGAAAAACGCACTTAACTAAACAAAGACTGAATAACTCCCTATGGTGCAATAAAATTACCAAATTTAGAAAAACTAGTTTACTAGGAATAATTTTTTCAGTCAATCAAATTATAAAGTAGGGGCTAAATTTTCCTTTGACTACATTTGGCTATCAAATCATCTAGAATCTACTATGTCTAAAGATGTATTACAGAGAGGAAAAAGAAACATCAATTTTCAGATTATTGAATTTTCACTCTTAATGACACTATTGTCACACTAAACACAAAGGGAGGAGCCTAAGTAAGTCCTCCTCAAACTGTATCCTGCCACCCTATGACTCGAGGAAGACTTGTGCTCCATTACACAAGCTACACAGCCCTGACACTGAGATAGAACTTTTTGCTCTAATTGAAGTACTTCTCCTGCAGTAGTTATGGGAGCAGGGATTTTCCCTGAGACAGATTCTATCAGGGTATGCTCATGTTAATAACACTTCTAAGATGTGTACAGATGTGTTTTAGAGATTTTTTTCCTTTACATAGTTGAATGTCCTTTGGAACACCCTTTCTGATGGTAATAATTCACACTGGACAATCAGATTAGCTATTTTGTCAGAACACTTGTTTTATAACTTAGATCAGAAAGACTAACGACAAATTACTATTTTCCTTACAAATAATACTATTTTAAATAATTTTTAAATATTCAGAAAGATAAAATCTTGCCAATTTGTGGCAATACAGATGGAGCAGAAGGGTATTACACTAAGTGAAATTAATCAGATGGAAAAAGACAAATACCATATCATCTCACTTTTTGTGGAATATAAAAAAAAAACAAAGTAAAATAATAAAGTAAACAAAAACAAACCTTTAAATGCAGAGAATAGATTTTCATACATCTTTAACAGTACCAGCTCTCCAGTCTTTCTAAAAAACTGAAAGGGTAATATAATTACATTTATATTAACATTGGTGTTTTATTTCCCATAAGTAAAGCTATTTAAATTGTGTACTATACTTCCATAATCCTGAATAAACTACAGTTCTTTAGTTTTTTGGTAATGTTAGGCTGATCCTGCCTTTTGTTTTATAGATCAAAAATCTTACTTTTACCGTGGCAATGTTCAAATCCTAAATGTCAAATATACTGAGCAGTTAAATTCACCAGCTACACTGGAATACAGGACTTTGAGTGGGAGAATTGAATCTATGGTGAGTTAATATTTGTTTTTGCTCTTTACTTCATCATAAAATGAAAATAACAATAAACCTAATATTTTGTGACATATTTTTAATTGCTAGATTATCTGCATATTTTCCTCCCATTAATAGTAAAGATGTGTTTCCAGTTAATTTGCTATTATACTCGTTCTAATTCACATTTTCTTAAGGCATGAGTGAAAAGTATTAGAAGGGTTAAGTAAACACATTTTACATGTTATTACTTTTAAGTCTGGACGTCTACTGTTTGTACAAGTTGAACATTTACCACTACTGTTGATAATGTTTTTTTAAATCATTTTCATTTTGCCTTCTTTCCTTTTTCTTTATCCAACTAACACATAAGACATTGGTGTTAAAAGAGTTCATGTCAATAATAGTATAGTTTGAGCAACACCACATTGAGGCTCATTGATAGAAAATAAGTAATGCAAGCTTAGACTTTCACTTGAAGATGCCACAATCTGCCTGACAGGAAACCTCAGAGGTTTCCTTATGTGTGGATCTGAAAACTTTGTGTCATAAGCTATGAAGTTTTTCCAGTGAAGCATTTCATGCCTTTGGACCACAAAATTGTGCAGGAAATTTTTGACCACATAAAACCAAGTATTTAGTAAAAAAAAAGGTATTTAAACTTACAACTTGGAGTCATTTTATCACAAAGTATTCCAAAAATTACAAATTCTAGCTAGTCATATTGTTAACACTGAAAACATTAAAAGTAAATAGAATATCTTAATTTTGTTCTGTAACAACCTTTTTAATTTCTCATTTTGTGATTTTTATAATATACATTGTTAGTATTACAGTATTATTATAAGTATATAACTTACCAATCTACATACTTTAAGTACTGATAAGCAAAATGTTTTACCTACGAAGTATATAGGAATAATATATGATGATCATTGTAATAGATCATATTGCCACATTTTATCCTTTCCTTGAAAATTGAACTTTTCATACTTTTTACTGTATGATTTTTATTGAGATAACATTATTTTACAAAACTGCATATGATTTAGGTGTACGTATAACATACACTTTCAGATGTATGTTACCACACTATGCACACCACCAAAGCACCGATAACCTGCCACCACAATCCATTAAACAGATAAGAAAGTTGTAACTGAGAGTGACTGAAATCATAAACATTACTCCTACCTTTCAACTGATGAATAATATGAACAAAACTACACCTATTATGAAGGCACTGAAAATAAGGTAATTTATCTAACACATTCACAGGCAATTTCTAAGATCTTTTTCCTTTAGAGATTAAAAATATGTGACAATTCTAGACATCCTATATGTAATGCTTTACCCTTTATATGACCTGTTCTACTAATAGATTTAATGTTGTTCATTTTATTACACTTTAAATAAACGACTTCATTTCTCATTTCAATTCTTATCAGTTATGAGTACTACTGAAATATGAGGATTTTAGAATACAAAGATGCTACTGCCATCCTCAAGCAGAAGAAAATATAAAATAGTTATCTTTTATCATTGTTCAATTTATGTTCATTTGATTTTTATGATTTATGTAATATATTAAGAGAATCAGTAGAAGTTACAAAATCAAATGAATGAAAGTAAACTCATTCAACCTTTGAATACACCTATAATTTCTCCAATTATTCCTTGTTAGTTTTATTGAGTGGTTTAGAACACTGTATAAGGTTCTGGTATACCGCTTCATACCTCTTCAAATGTATATGCCACACCATGCACCACCAAAGGTCTGGTTACCATCCACCACCACCCAACCGACTCCATCTAACCATTGCAATTATTTCCCTCCCCTTCTTCTTCTGGTAACTACCACTCTATTGTCAGAATTTAAGGGTTTTTTTTAATTTGTTTTGTTTCTTATCTTTCAGATATGAGTGAAACTATATGGTATTTGTCTTTCTCTGACATATTTCTCTTAGCATAATCCTATTAAAATGGCTGTTTGTCAAAAAGCCTTAAAAAAATGTGTTGGTAATGATACAGAGAAAAGGGCTCCCTTTTACACTCTTGGTGGGAATGTTAATTGGTGTGACCAATATGGAAAACAATATGAACAGTCAAAAAATTGAAAATGTTTCAATTCCACTTCCAAACATTTATAATGAATATGAAAATACTATTTGAAAAGACACATGCATTCCTATGCTCATTGCAGCACTATTCACAATAGCCAAGTTATGAAAAGAGAATGTACATCAACAGATGAATGAAGATGGCATGTACATATATATATGATTTATGTAATGTGTGTGTGTGCGCACACATACACACACACATATATGTACACACACAGGAAAGAGATTTTGCCATTCATGACAACATGGATAGGCTTGGAACACAGTAACAATTTTGAAAGTAGTGAAAAGACCGAATTGTTGAATATAAAGCTCACCAAAAACAGATGCATAGTCTCTGTGAGTTGTGATTGTCAAATGTATACATATTCTTTGTATTTTTTAAACACACTTAAGATAGTTTTCCTTTTATCATGGAGAAATGAGAAGAAAGTTTACAAGGTTCATTAGTTTCTCCCAACAAGCTGACTTATCTGTATTCTCCACCTGCTCCTCTCTCCTCTATCCTATTGGCATCTTTAAACATCTGCTCACTGATTCCTCCACCATGCATTTGATAAATTCTAATGAAAGAGTAAATAACACTTACTACCTGTGACACTGACTTTTATCCACAGAGCTCTTCTTTTGTACTTACATGGAAATGTCAACCACTTAGTCGATTTACTTTCTATATATTGTATGTTATCCTAGTCCTCACTAAACTGCCCCAATGTTTTCCATATAACAGAAATGTAATAATTAAGTAGATCTTTAACACTTTGAGTCATTCTATCCTGTGCCAATACAATGCCAAATCACAAATCAAAGTATCATTACAAAGAACATTATCCAAATTTCTGCAAATCCTGAAACTTTAGATTAGTATCTTTTACTTTCATAAAAGTGAAATAAAATTAAAGTGCTTTAGTAAAATTCCTCCTATACCATATTAACATATTAAAACCCATTCATCCACAGAGTTAACTGGAGTATAGTTCACCAAATGACAGTGAAATTTAATTCTAGATCACAGAATTTTACCTTTTTTCTTTCCTCTGTTTACTAGTATTTGATTTTTTTAAAGGAATATGGATTATTTTGATAAAAGCAATCATCTCATTAATTGTAAAAAATGTTCAAGCATTCTCTGGAAAGAAAGAAAATCACTTTGTCAAACAATTACATAGTCTGATATCAGCTGCTAAGAAAGGATACTGAATAAGATACAATGTGGTATGATAGAGAGCATATAAACATTATAGTCTCAAGAAGAATCAGTTTCAAATTCTGGCTTTCTTTAATAATCAGCATGCTACTTAATTCCCATTATCATCATTCCAAGTCTACCTCCATCTTGTAACCCCACAGTACATGTAAATAGAATTCACTCTCCTTTCTGAGACTTCGGTATACCTGACACTGCATCTTGGTGTAATTGTTCCTGCCACAGACCATTCCTCTCTCTTCACTGAGAAATGACCTTTGTACTTCAAGAGGATCATTGCTCTTGGACTGAGCTATGATTTTGGGAGATAGCTAAAGTTAGGTCAGGGTCAGGTAATTACCAACTGGTGCTAAAAATTACCTCTGATACTTTAAAATAGTCATCAAAAATAAGGAAGTGACTGCCCATTGTTTCTTTCCTCTCTTAACCATTTAAGTGTGGTTTTTACCCATTAAAAAGTTGAGGGATAACACAATGAAACTCTATTGGTGACTCCCCTAATGTTGACTTGGTTCTTGTCCCAATCTCCTTAGGAACAGTTACAAAATCATATAACTTAAGCTCTAATTGAGTAAAACATCGGATGTGTTTCAAATGACTAGTGAAGACAGATCCTATCCATTACTGTCTTTGTGAAGGTTGTGTAACTTGCTAAATTAATTCCATGTATTGAGATGGAACTAAATTACCTAACAACTCAAGTCTCTCTTCCTCATAACATACAAGCCATGATGTAAGGTTGGGAGGAAGGAGGAAGAGTAGGAAGAACTATAATTACAGAGAGTTGTTTTTTTCTTTTTACAGCTTAGTAAAACATTCAAAGAATCAAATTTAAGAAATCAGTTCATCAGAGCTCATGTGGTCAAATTGAGGTGAGTAGAACTATAACAAAAAGAATCTGTGTATAAACATAGATTTACTTTGACCCATTTGACTTTTGTTCACAGAATGGATAATCCCAGGTTGTGGGAATATTATGAAAATAGTATAATGAAATTTTACAAAAACAATGCCAAAAATAACCAAAACTAAGACAAACCATGTATCATATCTATTTACCTACTGCTGTAAATAACCCTATTCCATTATGATGGAAGGAGGAGGGAAGGGTAGAGAGAGTTGGGTTGAAGGTATAGTAACAAGGCTATCCTATTACACAAATTGGGTGAATATCATTCACAATGAAGGCTATGTAAACAGAGTCCCTGGAGTTGTTCCATGCTGTAGTCCTGGGCAATGTCCTTCCAAGATCAGAACACTATGCCCAACATCAAAAATTGCTTTTTGGTTTTTGTCCTCCTGGGATACTACAATGTAAAGGAATCTATGGTCAAATCCAAGTATGTCAGTCAGTAATTGAGGGAGTAGCATTGTGTGTACTAGATATTTGACATCTCTGCCTTGTGATGAGACACATGAGCTCTCCCAACTAAAATAGTCACCCTTCTGATTCTACCACAAATGCTTCAAATGTCCATTGCTCAATGCAGTAAATATGCAAAAATTCTTTTAAAAAGAAAGGAATTATATGCTCTCAAATTCTAATACTGCACAAAAACTTTTCTTAGTAAGTTCCTAGTAAGTTCCCAGAAGCGTGGGTCTATGGTCAGATATGTTTTGTTGAAGAATTACAGAAGAATGAAGAATCCATAGGAAGAATATCCCCAAAATTTATTTCAGTCAGTTCAAGTGTACATCTGCATTAACATTTTCTTTTGAAAGTCTCTGTACTAGTCACTAGTTCCCAAAACTTGTAGGACTGAATGGATTATCTGCAATTTTTTCTCTTTTCGTTCACTTTCCACTTACTGCTTACTCTACTTCATGGATTCTAACCCTACCACAAAATGCTAATTGCACTTTGATAAATTCAGCAATGGTATCCAAATCACAAATTCCAAATAAATCATGTTTGTCGTTTTCTTGTACCTCTCAACAATATTTGGCACTATTAGACTTTCATTCCTTCTTGAAACAGTACCATCCCTTGGTTTCTGTGACCCTATAAGCCCCTGATTTACCACTTCACTTACTAATTTTCTTTCCTAGCTCCTTCCTTTATCTGTATATTCTTTAAATGTCATTGAATGTCAGACTGTACTGTAAGACTCATCTTCTCAGTTCTCATTCTCTCCTTCAGTGGCTGCATTGTCACTGTTTGTTGATTATTCCCAAAGTTGTTTCTCTGAGCCAGTCCTTTCATCTCTAGCTGTGAATATACGCAGCCATCTATTGATATTTATCACATGCCTATCTTGCAAAGAACTCAATTAGAATACACTCAGACTAGAATTCACTCTCCCTTACCAAATGTTACTCTTTTAGAGCTGTGTATCATTAGCATCACCAACCTACTTTCCCAATAAAAAAATATGGGAGTTATCTTTCATCCCTGCCTCTCTTTGGCCCACACAGCTAATAGTCTCATTCTCACCATTGTATTTCCTAGATCTCTCTCAGATCACTGCCCTCAACCATCTCTCTCGGTTGAGGAGTCTCTTTTCTCCATTCTTGTTCCACTCCACATTCCTTATAGCAGCAAGAAAGACCTTTTTAAAACAAAAATCTAAAACTAGTGTTCTCTTATGTCTAAACCTTTCTAATGGCGCTCCTTACCCTTAAGACATGTCAATGACATATAAGTATATAGTGTATATGTGTATACATATAACATGTATATATACATAGGTAGCAAGGATACATTATATATACATTATATATCAAGGAAATTATATGTGTATATATGTATATTTGTGTATATGTTTATTAAACCTTTATCTGACTCCTACTATATTCATCTCTGTATTTACCTTTTACTAGAGTCCACCTTGTTCTTTACTCATCAGTCCCACTAGACATCTTCGTTCTTTACTCTTCCTAAACTCAAGAACATTATATAAGCTTTTCCCTCTGCCTGAAATACATGCAAACACACCACTTTTCTCCCTTTCTCTTCTATTTGATAATATAGAAATAGAAATTTTGAGGTACAGTAAGAACAAATCCAGAGATGAATACCATTGAAAAGATGTTTGTTATTTACAAGAGGAGGGGATATGTTTCTGATAAAGTTATTATGAAGCTCAGGAGTAAAACAATTAGTGCTGAGCGCCTATTTGTTCATCATCCAATAAGTATTCCTTTTCCATGAATTGCATATTCCTATTTTTCCTAATTTTTCTTTTCTTTTTTTTTTTAATATTTATTTATTCATACAAGCTGGGGTACAGGCCAGAGGCGTGGGGTGGCGAGAGGGTTCACCAAAGACAGAATGGGGAGCAGAACAGGCAGAGTGACGGAAATACACTGCTGAGGGGAGCAGCGGGCAAGGCAGGAGAGGTCTGCCGCGCCATGTGGGAATCTCCCTGGCTGGGCCTCGAACTCGCATCACAGCTGCCGACAGCTCACAGCACAGCACTTAAGCACTGCACCACCAGGGAGGCCCTATTTTTCCTAATTTTTCTACTGTCCATCTTTTTCATACTGATTTGTGGGAGATCTGTATTTACAGTAGGTACCAATCATTTGTCACTTTCTGAGTTGCAAATAGATTTTGTCTGTAGAATATCTTCACATTTCACGTATGACATCTTTTGCTACAGAAAATCAGATACAAAACGTCTTAGTTTAGAAATTCTTTCTCAGGGAAGTTATTTCCCCCATGGCAAAAAAACTAGGTCAAGAACTTGTTTAACTAGGTAGGAAACATTCATTTCACTTAAAGGCAAAGATCATTGCAGAATTCTAGCATTATCAGTGAGGGACTCATGTGAAGAAACACCCCCGGACTACAGGACCACCTTTTAGTCCTTTTTACAAATTATTCTCTAGAAGTTCAACCAAATAAAAGGGTCTTGTGAAGTGCGACTGGTGGCCTTGGCTCCATCATTCTTATTGGGATCCCTTCTAAAATTTTCAGGTCCTGGATCTTCCCTCGGTCCTGGGTATCAGATTTACTGGGGCCTCAGGGATCTGCAAACTCCTGGCTGGTTATAATTCAAACTTAGGTGTGCTAGGTAATCATAATTCACAATATTGAGAAGTTGTGAATTCATAATTTAATTTTTTGCTTAAATATCTTTAAATGAAAAAAATGCCAAATTATTTTGAAACTAAAAAGATTAAGGCCCACAGTCTCAACAGTACAAAACATAATGTATTTACATTTTGGCTCATCAGTAGCATGCTTTAATTATCACTACTGTGAATTTTCTTTCTGTATATAAATTTGCATGGTGTCTCCAATATAGGAATTTTATTAACACAAAGAAATCCCTTCTCCCCATATGTAAAAAAGACATTCTCCCACAGATTTTTTTCTGAATATAATTTTCCTTCAGATTTGTGCTACCAATTTTGTGATACATTGCTTATATGTCTTTGAGTTAGTGTACAGATAATCATTGTTTCTTCCTATTAAGCTTAATCATGTCATTCAAAGAAGATCTACCCTGATGGATTTGTCTGCTTCTCCTTGTTCACTATATTTTGAAAACAAATTATCAAATGCCTATATTTTAAAATTGTGATTTCTCCCTTATATGTTTTTTATCAAAGCACTAATCTTTATCCCTAATTAATGCTTTTTAAAGTCTACGTCTGATACCAACATGGTTATATTGGCTTACTTGTGGTTATTACTTTTTAAATATATCTTTCTCTCCCCTTTAACTTTCAACATTTATGTGTCCTTACAGGTTAGAAATTTCTCCCCCCCAAAAAATAGGTAGATTACCTTTTTTGTGTATTCTGACCATCGTCACCTGTGACTAGCAAATTAGGCAATTTATACTTATGCAATACCTGTTACATTCGAATTTATTCTTTCCATATTATTTTGTCTCTTTTTCATGATCTTTCCTAGGCTTTTTCCTCCTATCTTGCCTTTTTTTTTTTTTGTATGATTGATTTTTGTTGAATTTTTTTCTTCTTTCACTAGTTTAAGTTATACTTTCTATTTATGTTATTTTAGTGATTATCCTTACAATTTTAAAAGGAGTTGGTTTAATCTACCGACCTTCAAATATTACAGAGAACTTGGAACTCTTACTAAGGTTATGAAAGAATTTTGAGTTTGAATTTGTTTTTAATGCCCCCAAATTAATTTTTACAATTAGACAGTATATTTTTCAAATTGCCAGAGACAGTTTTCTTTGTTCCCTATTTCTTTTTGTACCTTACATCTTTTCTGGGCTCTATTTTTTTCTTTCTGAAATACTTCCCTTTTAAAATTGTTTTAACAAAGTACACAAGTAATTAACCATTTGTTTTTTGGGTTTGCTTTGATCTAAAAATTGTATTGAAATCTGGAATGGATATTATGGCAGAACTGGTAGTTGATATTAGTGGAGGCCTAGAGTGGATATGAGAACATTAAAATCAAATTTGCCTAATATACATTTTTATGGCACCCAGTGTTAGGTGGAGGAAATGTGATTTGCATGGAAGAAAATGGAAAATATCTAGATTTTAGATAATTACAGCCTTTAGTCAAATTATCTAGGTTCATTATAAATAATATCTTTGGTTAACTGCAATGGGAGATAAAATCTTACAACAATAATGTTAACAATAAAAGTTAAAATTTACCATTAAAGTTAAAATTTTCCTTTAAAGCAATATAAATGGGAATAGGTGCCGGAAAATTAACTTGAGCCTCTCATTTAATTTTGAAACATCATCTATAAGTTGTTTAATGAGATGAAGATTTTAAAAAATGTGCAGTTTATAAGTGTTAAATAAAGACAGGCTTAAAAATTAACCATTGAAAACTGACCATAGAACTGAAAGTATTCAGAGAGGTGAGGGGGGTGGAGAAGAGATAAGAACAAAGAGACAAGGAAGAACAATGAGCTCTAGTAATGGACTATGGGTGATTTGGTGGTGGGTGTGCTACAGTGACAATACCTGATAGGGAGATTCTAATCTTACAATTTAAAAAATTTTTAATTGTAAAGTTTAATGTGACCAACACTTAGTTATTTACTGTATGGTATGTATTTTTTCCCAAAAAGTTTGAATATATTAATTCATATAATCTTCATAGCATCCTATTGGGCTTGTGAGGATATTTAGATAGAGAAAGATTTTAAGAAACTTAAATATCTTACCCAAAACAAGTTAATGGTAGAGCCAATATTCAAACTGGCAGTCTGACCCCAAAGCCAGCTATATGGACTATAAGTACAATGAATTCAAATTTGTGGGATGGGATTGTGATATATCATTACATTTGCAAACTTACGAATCTTTATAAAGTTAAATTCCTCAAGTAATTCTTTAATATGTAATCAAGAATTGTAACAGCAGAAAATTATCTTAGTTATCAATACTTTAAAATATCTTTATGCTTTTCAGGCAAGGTGGTAGTGGTGTCATAGCAGATATTGTCATGAAATTTAAATTTAGTAGAAGTAACAATGGCGAATCAATGAAAAGCAGAATTGAATCTGTTTTACATCAATTACTGAATAATTCTGGAAACTTGGAAGTAGATCCTTCGACTGAGTTAACAAGCAAGTACCATTTTTTTTATCATTTTATTTCAATATAACCATCGACCAGTTCTAACTCATGTTTTAATGAGAAAGTAACTTCGCTCTCCTTGGAATTAGACTTTATGAAAAAATATTAAAAGCTAGATTTCAAAATACCCTTCTAATATAAACCATTCTAAAATATTAAGAATCATATAGCATTCATATAGTAAATTTTATTTGCTAAAAATTCTTTCGCAACTTCCCTGCCCAACACTCCTTATGAGGGATGTTGTTGTCAAATGTCCAATTGGTAAGTATGCTATGGGAATGGTAAGTAGATGTTCAAGGTCAGAGAACAATTTAGTTAATGATCTACCTCACCCAAAACAGACCCCCGCACATTACTGGAAGGTGTTTGTTAAATATTTGTAGAATATTAGAATTAGATTTAGCAATATCACTATCTCATTTATGACAATCCACTTAACAGCAGATAAAATATTCAATTCCCATGAAACCGTTGGCAGGAAATTCACCTAAATTGATTATAGAGAGCAAGAAAATCTGTCTATAGAGTTTGGATTTATATTTTAGGGAATAGCAAGCCTATTTCTCATTAAAAGATTTCAAATAGGGAAGTGTATGAGCTGACATACATTTTTAGAAAAATCATTCTGATAGAGATGAATTGAAAAGTACAAAAATAGAGGCAGACAACCAAGTTGGATGCTTATTTCAATAGTTTTTTATAGTATAGGTGTCAAACAATGAAAGCATAATCTAAAGTAGTACCAAGGGATAGGGTGGATAGGGTTAATGCAAATGAAAGTTAGAGACTAAAATTTACAAAACCTGTAGGCCACTAAGGCATTGAAATAACAATAAAGGACAAGTGAGAGACCACTTATGAGTTTTAGCTACTGGTAGAAGTAGTGTCATTGGGAAAAAAGGAAAAATATGTAGCAAATTTTGGACAAAATGTGGTTATGTTGCATTTGAGACAGCTACAGGACTTGCAGATAGAACTATCCTGTAAGCAGACTTCAAAATGGAATGGACTATCTGACCCCCAAATTCTTCCCTTTCCATGCTTTCCCACCACCTTCCTTCATGCAACTCTGTGCTAGCTCTGAGGACACGACAAGCATCTTGCATCTCCATGTATTTGTGCCTGCTATTCCTTCTACCCAAAATGACTTTTCACCTTTTGTCTGCTTGCAAAATTCCTTATGGGTCTTCAAAATATAGTTCAAATGTTAATTCTCACCAAAAAAAGTCTGGTGGATCTCTCAGAATAACTCTCCTCTCCACCATGTACTTAAATTTATTCAAATAATTCCTTGATTAATTTCTTTATGTAAATCATGTGAGGGCAAACTCCCTGTATTTGTTCACTGTTATATCTGTAGTATTAATAGCATCAGTAGAGTAATACAAATATACCTATATATACATATACATGTCTGAACAGATGAAAAATTAACTTCTCATAGCATTTATCACATCCACATCTCATGACTAGCTTGTGTTTTCCCCCAACTAAACAGTATCATAAGAGCAGGGATATCTTTTAAAAATATTTTAAGAGTATTTTAAGAGTCTTTTAAGTTAAAGCTTAAATTTTCGTGTGTATAGCAAATTGAGGAAAGATATCTGGGGCTATGACTGAGATAATCTTCTAGCATTTCTGGAATGCAGCCTAGACATCTATATCTTAGCAGCCCTCTAAATGATTCTAGTTATGTCGGTCTGAGTATTATAAGAAATTAAAGTGAAATAATATACAGTCCTAAAAAAGCTTACACATTCTTTACTGTATTGAACTTATTTTCACTTTTTTTTTTAACACCAGCATTAACTGACCAGGATACAGCAAATATTTTCTCTCAAAGTAAGTTTTAAAATTATATATATATATATACTTTTTTTAACCAAATTGTAAAGAGTAAATGTTCAAGTTATTTGTGTTGTTTGTCAAGGTGGTATTTATTAGTGTCCTTATTCATTTTTTTTAAAGATTTATTTATTTATGCATGCAAGAGCTGGGGTGTAGACCAGAGGTGTGGGGGATGAGGATTCACCAGTGACAGAGTGGGTAGCAGAACTGCTGAAATACACTGCTGAGGGGAGCAGTGGGTGAGACAGGAGAGGTCTGTTGCACCATGTGGGTTAGCTCCCTGGTGGGGGATCGAACTCATGCTACAGTGGCTGCTGATAGCTTCATAGTGATGAGACTTAAACCCTTGCACCACCAGGGAGGCCCTTCTGTCCTTATTCTTGGTTCATTCATAAGGACTTTTGAGATAAGACAATGCTGATTCTATTGACCCATGGAATACTGTTTAGGTTCCCCTTTCCTTTTAAAAGGAAGAAGTAGCAGCAGCATTCCATCTGCTGTGTATCTAATTGACCTCATGAATTTTTCTTGGCAGTTTTGGGAAGTTTTTTCGTGTTCTTTTTCTGTGGTGGCATTTCTATACACTTGCAAATGTATGTGATCACATCTTTCGTATAGATTCTCAAAACCACTTTTTTATGTAAGTTAATCATAAGGCACAATAAATATTATAAAAAGTCTTGTTGGTTTTAGGTCTACAATATAAAGTCACTACTTTCCAATGTTATCCTACATGCCCTAAGACTGAGGTGGCAGAAATATAAACCAAAGTTTACTTGACTATCAGAAAGCAGTCAGAAATTAGTTCAGTATACCTGGATAACTGACCTGTCTCAGATACTTAAAGTATTATACAAGGTGATGCCTACCCTGGATGTTTTTTAACTTCATTATATATTTAACGTGTGCTTCTTTTTAATGAAAATATGCTTTAGTAATTTATTAGAGAATTTATTGGAAGAATTTATTGGAAGAATTTATTGGAGAATGAAGCAATGTATTTTTAATGGAAGTCTGGCCCTCTCTATCTGGAATGCATGTTTGAAAGATACTTTTGTATGGTTGTCCTATTGAAGTCAGGGTCACTATTCTAATGGAGTCAGCCCAAGAATAGAATTTGGTGATTTACCTCTAATTTCTTAGTTACAGACCACATAATGAGAAATAAATCATGGAAAAGTGCGTTCAGGAGCCCAACACAGTGAATTTCAGTTTAAATAATTAAAATGCTCATGGGCTCTCAAGACATTAAACAAATCTCATCTAGATAATTAGAATATTTTTGTGTACCTAAAGTAACTCCTTTCCAGGGGCCCACTTGACAATAGTCAGTTATGGAGGTGGACTTGAACCCCCATGATGAACTGCAGTACCATTAGAGTCTTCTTGATGGTAGCCATTTTCCTCCAACTTCAATGTGCATATGACTCACTCATTAAAATGCAGCTTCTATTAAGTGAGGATCTAATGCACACAGGGTGACTCTAATTGATGATACTACATACTTGAAGGTTGTTGAGAGTAGACCTTAAGAATTCTTACCACATACACACATGCAGAGTTAGAACTTGGAAGGTGATGGATATGTTTTAATTATCCTTATTTCGGTAATCATTTCACAACATATGTGTATGTATCAAATTATCTCATCATATACTTTTAATATATACAATTATATTTGTCTGTTTTGCCTCAATAAAACTGGGGCTAAAATGCAGCTTCTGGTTCATTATCTGGTATAGACCTAAGAGTAATTTTTTTTTCATTTTTACTGAAGTATAATTGGCAAATAAAATTATAAGATTTTTAAAATATACATTGTCACAGTGTAATATATGTATATATTGTGAATAAATTCCTGTTGAGTTAATTAACATCTATCACCTCCCCTAATAACCCCCCCTTTTTTTGGTGAGAACATTTAAGTTCTACTCATCTAGCAAATACCAATTATACAGCTCAGCGTTATCAATCATAGTCACCATGCTATTACATTAGATCGTAATATGTTATTCATCCTACAGCTGAAAGATTTTGCCACAACCACTTTCAGCACTATTTCTATGTCTGACTTCTTTTACATTCCACTTATAAATAATACTATGCAGTGATTTTTTTGTCTGGCTCATTTTACTTAAGACGACACCTTTTATGTTCATCCATGTTGTTGCAAGCGGCAAGATTTGCTTTTTGCAAGAATGAACATATATGTATTTTTTTCTTGATCCATTCATCCACTGATGGACACTTAGGTTGTTTCCAGAGTAAATAAGTCCCCAGGAGATGCCTATGTTATAATTCCATAGATAAGTTATAAAGATAGGCATTTCCCAGTGAACCTGCGTCCTGAGCTGGTACATCCAAGCACTAATCTATCAGAACCCCAACTCATGAGGAACTCCAGAGAACTTTGAAGTTGCTCTAGAATTTGAAGCGGACTTGCCAACTAAGTTCAGAAACATTTGCAAAGTGCAGTCTATAAGCAACAGTAGTCACATATGTACTCTAAAAGCATAACATACTGATCATGATTTTGGATAGACTAGTATGTTCTGGAGAAGAATACATACAAGACATAAATGACAAATGTAAATGGATCATGATCTTTCCATTAAGTAATCTCCTATTCTTGTTAGCATGTGGGGCGCGTTCGGACCTAATAACATTGTCTGAGGAGAGAATCATAGGAGGCACAAAGGCTGAGGAAGGAGACTGGCCCTGGCAAGTCAGCCTACACCTGAGAAATGCTCATCATTGTGGAGGTGTCCTGATCAGTAACACATGGATCTTGACAGCAGCTCACTGCTTCAAAAGGTGAAGTCACAGCTTATTTACCTATCTGGAAATAACCAAGAGACATATACACGAGGATTCCATCCATGATACCAGGACTAAACACAATTGCGTCAGAAATAATGCAATGCAAAAAATGAATGAGTCTTTCTTCCTATGAAAGCAAAAATATTCTTTATTCTTTAGTTTGCTAATGTACTCCTATTTTCTGTTTCATGTAATATATTATGGTAAAGAACAAAGATTTATATGTCAATGTTTAATTTAAATCCTGGTCATGAAAGCTTAGGATAATTACTGAATCTCTGTAAGTGTAACTTTTTTCTTCCAATTAAGGACAATATTATTTAGGCCTTAGTGTTACTGATAGGATTAAATACACCAGTGTAAACATATGTTAAATGTTACGATGAATTGTTGTGGGAGATTTCCACATTATATTATTATGTCAGCCTGCTGGGAGGCAGATGCCTGAGAGAGTCATGCGTGAAATAATAATTATAATGTATAGCATGAATAAAATGAATTTAAATAACTTACACAGAATTTTTCACTGATATGGCTAAAAGCTATTGCTAACAAAGCAATAAACAGTCAGAAGAGGATAAGATGCTTAAATTTATCTTACTAGTATTTTTTTAAAAGGTCCCACTACTCATAATAGAACTTTAGCATTCAGTGTGACTACAATATGTTAGGTTCAGACCCATCTTATCACTGGTACATCCTAGACCCCTAAAGTTGCTGGAAAAAGTTCAAAAGTTAACTCAGAAAAGTAATGGCAATCTGAACACAAATGTGTCTGACCATTTCTCAGACTCTTTCAATAGCCACATATGAAAATACCAAAATACACAATTCCCAAATACTCTCTGCCAAATACCCGAAGAAGCACTCCAGTCAAATCACTTATTTCTCAAAGTACGAATCTTGAGCTCGAGACAGACAGCATTATTCTCTTCTCCTTAACGCTGCCTACATTTTCCCACGTAAGAGCACTTGATCAATCTTCTTCCTGAGATGTTAAAATCCCTCCAACTCTCCATTTCTTCCTCTGAAATTCTGTAAAATCTTCATTGTTTCTAAGAACCCCTTGACAGATTTGGGGATACTACCTGATAATACATATCAGTTACAAAGTGTTAATTGAAGAGGGAGTAAAGTTTAACAATACTAATGCATGGTTTCTTAACAAAAATTTCAGGAACCCCAAATTATTCTGAAATTTTTCTTAATGGCATCTTATAGCTCAATACTTTTATATACAGTGAATAAACCTGAAACTTATTCTGACATATTTATTGGTATGGGTGTTTAATACAAGAAACAAAATATAATTTACAAAAATATTTCAATCTTCTTTGCCTCCTAAAAGGCCAAAGAACCCAAATGGCAATAGCTGACATTAATCTTAACAGGCACTTAGTATAACCAAGGGTAGAATAGAAATAGTACCAGACTCTAAGCCTATTTAGACCCAATTACTAAAAGTAAAGGATTTTATTATAATGAAAGCCACCAATAAGTATAACCAACGATTATGAAAGGAATCCATGATTTTAAGGACTTGGAACATCTTTGATCTTTGCTTCCCTAAATTCTTCTACTAACTATCATGATTGATCCACGAGAACTGACCAACTATAAAAATCCTGTTGTGGCACCTTCCCTGTAGACCTGATTGCCACTGAGAACCCATCCATAAGGTTCCTTTGGGGCATGACTATCCTGTGTCAATGTACAACGAAGTAATCCTCACAGGGAGTTCCTGAATCATCACCTTCTCTGCAAAGTTTTCCCTGATGCTCTCTTCCTCTCCTACATATATCCTACAAAAATTTGCTTATTGATAGTCAACAGAAGTCCCTGTAATGTGTGATTGTTTCTGTCAGTCTCCTTCATTAATGCATAGAGCTGCTCAAGGACAGAGGCCAAAATTATTTATGCTTTTATTCCAGAGCCTCATACAATTCCTTATATGAAGCAGTTACTTGGTAATCACTTGTTGAACTATAATTAATAATTGTCATCTTCAGTGAGTGCTTACCTTGCACCAAGTACTATGCTTGATATGCTTTACCTGTATAAAATAATAATACAACTATATGAGAGGGTAACATTGATAACATTTTATGTGTAAACTGAGAATCACAAATAACACTGCAAATATGTGACCTAGCCAAGATATCAGTCTACATATAACTGATTCTAAAACCATGTTCTTACTCATTTGCTGAAAGGAAAGGAAAGAGGCAGGTAGGGAGAACAGAGAGAAAAGGAAGATTTTTAGAGTTTTCACCATAAAGTTTGTTTTGGTTATTTGAGGTCTTCTGCCATTCTAAACAAATTTTAGATTCTTTTTCATTGTTGTTATTCTATTTCTGTGAAAATTACCGTTGGGGTCTTGATAAACCTGGGGATTTTAATCTGGACCATTTACTCTATCCACCATATTCAGTCATCCAAGCAGGTTGCTCCAAGCTCCCACTGCCACAGTGTGCACGCAGATATGCAAATATAAACATATGCACATCTACCTTCATATATGCCTTTCTATAAACGTTCAAGAATTCTTCAGAAATATATACACAGAAGTACATATGAAGTCATTTAAATACACCAGAATGCTTTCTAGACTTTTGAATCTTCAATAATACAGAAGAGTTCAAATATTATTCTCTTGTTTAGTTTTTGTCATTATTACGAGTATACATGAGATGTCTATTATTGTTATGTTCATTCCTCAAACTAGCAAGCTTGAGTATCATTGTGTGTGTGTGTGTGTGTGTGTGTGAGTGTGTGTATTTTAACAGTCTGGGCTTCCCCCTCCATGAATTTCCTGTTAAAATTCTTTGTCCATTTTATAATGGTTTTTCTGAATTGTTGGTTTATAGAATTTTTTTTGCATAGTCTATTAAAAAATTTAGATGCTAAACTTTGCAATTATTTTCTATGGTCTCATCCATTTGCAAACTTGTCTGTGGTCTACTTAACGAATTTAGCTAAAAATTCCCAATTCCTAGTTCACAAAGATAATGTTCCACATTTTTTGATATTACCCCACCTGCCCTCTCACTCTCTTGCACAAATGTGCTTTCTCTCCTATATGTACATTCATGCATATGTACGAAATCTTCAAAACTTATTTCAGAAAAATCATTCATTAGTAAAAAAAAGTATCTGTTGTCACTACTATTTAAGTACTGGCTAAGGTCAAGAAAAGGTAAAAGGAATCAGATGGAATTGGTTAAGTTTAAAATGGACTTTTTATTTTGTTTTGTTTTTGCATTAACTTTATTATTATTATTATTATTATTATTATTATTATTATTATTACTGTCTTTTAATTATTGTGTATTCCCCATAGGTTACTCACCACCGATTCACCTGTGAACCGTCACCATAGTCCTTTGTGCTCTTTTCTCCCCCGTTCTGAGCCCTTATCCGCCCCCTCCTCACCAACTGTCTCTCTTTTATTTGGTTCCCCTATATTCCTGCTATAAGTGAAACCATTCAATATTTTTATCTTTCTTTCTTAAAATGGACTTTTAAACTTCATAGTTACAAAGATGGGAAGGTACATAAGGGGAGAAATCAAAGAGTATCAGAATATCCTCATTGGATTAGTAAAACACCAAGATATTCATCACCTCAAGATATATTTTCTAAAATCTTTCACTTTTTCTTTAGACTACTGGTTATTTATTGTGTCAGTGGAGACAAGTTTATTTACTATGTAATATAGAAATATATAGTAAAGAGATGGTTAATCAAATATCTAGATGGTGGCAGGGAATGGCAGACACAAAATCTAAATATTTGAAATACAAATTCCCTGTTCAAAGACCGTGTTTTCTTTTTCTTCTTTTTTTTTAGCATCTCTGATCCTCGTCAATGGACAGTCACCTTTGGTATTTCCACAACATTTCCCAGACAGAAATTAAAAGTAAAGACTATTATAGTTCATAACAATTATAAATCTGCAACTCATGAAAATGATATTGCAGTTATGCAACTTGACAGAAGTGTCACCTTTACCAAAAATATCCATATAGTGTGTCTCCCAATGGCTACCCAGAATATTCTACCTGGTTCTACTGCTTATGTAACAGGATGGGGATCACGAAAATATGGCGGTGAGTATCTCAGAAAAAATAAAAAGGACTTGTGATTATATAGGACTTGTGATTATATCATTATTTAAATTGAAAAATACCTGAAGAACAAGTTTATGGATGGAACGCTCCGATATTCTGGTCAGTCTAAGCTCTTTTTCCTGAGTTCTCTCAACAAAGCAAAAGGATGCTTATAAAAACTATGGGGAATTTGCAAATCCCATAATAAGGAAATACAAAAGAAAGTAATGAAGACACATGAATTCTTCAATGAGTCAGATTCAATAGGACTCAGATGACTCCCTTGTTAAAAATATTCTTTAAAAAATGATTGAAATAGGTATTCTCTAAGTGCTTTAATACTCTTTAAGTTAGCAACAACTTTTTATTGTTTTTATTATTTATGTCTTTTACATTATTGTATATTCCCTGTAGGTTTCCCACCACCAAGTCACCTGTGAGCCATCACCATAGTCCCCATGCTCCCCTCTTCCCCACTCTGAGCCCCTATCCTCCCCCTCTCTCACTAAATGTCTCCCTTTTATTTGGTTCCCCTATATTCCTGTTATAAGTGAAACCATTCGATATTTTTCTTTTTCCTTTTGACTTATTTCACTAAGCATGATCCCTTCTAACTCCATCCATGTTGCTGCAAATTGCATGTGTTTATCTTTTTTGAATGCTGAATAGTATTCCACTGTGTATATGTACCACATCTTCTTGATCCATTCATCTATTTTGGGTCATTTGGGTTGTTTCCATGTCTTAGCTATTGTGAACAGTGCTGCAATAAACATACGGGTGCATGTATCCTTTTGGATTAGTGTTTTTGTGTCCTTTGGGTAGATTCCCAAAAGTGTTATTGCTGGGTCATATGGAAGCTCCATTTTTGGCAGTTTGAGGAAACATGGCTTTCCATAGTGGGTGAACTCGTTTGCATTCCCACCAGCAGTGTGGGAGAATTCCTTTTTCTCAACATCCTTGCCAGCATTTGTTGTTAGCAACAACTTTTTAAGGTATTCTGGGATGAAGTAAATCCTGCCTCTAGAGAAGAAGTTCTGTTAGTACGTAAGCATAGCTCGCACTTGTTTTTTGATGAACAAAATGAAGATGAGGGCAATGTGAAAGAGCAAACAGGGCCAAAGATAAGAGTATGAGTCACGAAGTAGAAGTATAGCACTAATAATTTCCACATGTTGCAGATGGTTTCTTAAGGAGATATGTAAAGGTTTAATTGCCCTAGAAAACAGATCATTTTGTTCTCATGACCCAGAGTAATGTGGTATACTAGTTAAATTTATATATAAAAAAAAAACCAGTACTATTATAAAGGAACTTCAGTATACGAAGATAAGTGCTTTAGTCATAAAACCAAACTGATTTCTTTTTTATCACTAGATTAAAGATACTCAACATGTAATTTTCCATTGAAAGTCTATAGGTAATTTAAATGCTACTCATCAATTTTAAGATAGAGGTTGGTTTTTTTTTTTCTTTTAAGGTTTAAGGGACATTACAAAGCTGAAGAAAAGGGGACAGGACAACTGATCTGTAGAAGGGGGTTATCCACTATCCTGCTTTACTCTACTGTGGCAATCTGCTGAAAAGAAACTCCTAAAGTACACCTTCAGTAGCCCCATCTGCTGAATAAGAAATAACATTTGGGGTATATTTATTCCTTCCCATATTCACCGTAGTCATTAATTTATACATCTTCAAGTCCATTTTCTTTCTACTTTTATACTTGACAGGTGGCACAGTTACAGAGCTAGAGCAAGCACGGGTCAACATTATAAGTAATGATGCATGTAATGCACCAACTAGCTACAATGGAGCCATCTTGCCTGGAATGCTATGTGCTGGAGTACCTGAAGGTGGAGTGGATGCATGCCAGGTAAGTTCAAGCAAGCAATGTTATTTTTGTCATCATGCAAGTTTACAAGCGCTTACTTCCATATGATATGGTAAAAGGAAAAGAGGTGCCATAATTATAACACATAGCCCTGCTCCCTTAAAAATTGATGATCTAGATTTTCATATAAAATTCTTTCATGAAGTTGATCTATAATGTAAACAATTTTGACAAGCCAAATTACAGAGTGGTTAGCCATCCAAGCTCAAGAACCAGACAGACTTGGGTTTGAATTTCTTAATGTCCATTATCTATTAAATGAGGTAATCATAGTACCTAAGAAAGAAATCTGTGCATAAACTTAAGTTACTTGAGTCACAGCAGCGCCCACAATTATACAGCACAAATGGGGCTGTGAATTTTCAATCTAATATAACAAAAGTAAATAATAAATGTGAAATTCTTACCCACTCTTACTAAGATATGCCGAGAAATTTCTTATGGGAAAAATAGCAGCAAAAACATAGTAAGAAAGTCTCTAGAACTAGAGCAGGCACAGCCATCTAAAGGAGTCAGGTACAAATTAAAACTCTGAAGACCACCAAAGAAATTGTCACAACTAATGAACAAATTCAGTGTAAGAATATAAAATCCATATGAAAAAATCTGTTGTGTCTCTGTACGCTAATGACTATCAGAAAAAGAAAGTTAAAAGCAGGGTCTCCTGGCCTCCCTGGTGGCACAGCGGTTAAGCGCTGCGCTGTGGAGCTGTCGGCAGCGGCAACGCGAGTTCGACGCCTCGGCCAGGAAGAATCCCACATGGTGCGGCAGACCTCTCTTGCCTCACCCGCTGCTCCCTTCAGCAGTGTATTTCTGATCTGCCTGTTCTGCTCCCCGCTCTGTCTCTGGTGAACCCTCTCGCAGCCCCACACCTCTGGTCTGTACCCCAGCTTGTATGTATAAATAAATAAATCTTTAAAAAAAAAAAAAAGCAGGGCCTCCTGCATGGCACAAAGGGTTAAGTCTCAGCACTATGAAGCTATCCAAAGCCACTGCAGCACTAGTTCAATTGCTGGCCAAGGAGCTTCCCACATGGTGCAGCAGACCTCTCCTGCCTCACCCGCTGCTCCCCTCAGCAGTGTATTTCAGTCAATCTGCCTGTTTTGCTCCCCACCACTCTACACCCTATGGTCTCTGGCCTACACCCAAGTTCTTGTATGCATAAATAAATCTTTTTTTAAAAAAAGTTAAAAGTAGCTCTATTTATAATTGCATCCAAAAAAAAAAAAAAACCTAGGAAACGAATTTAGCCTTAGAGGTATAAGGCCTGTACAATGAAAACAATGAGACAATGAGATATTAATGAAAGGAATAGAAGACATGAATGGAAATTTATTCAATGTTCTTGGACTTAAAAGAGTTAATATTGTTAAAATGTCCCAAAGCAATCTACAGATTTAATACAATCTCTAACAATGCCAATGGTGTTTAACACAGAAATAGAATAATCCTAAAATGCTTATGGAACCATAAAAGACCCCAATAGCAAAAGCAATGTAGATTAAGAAGAACAAAGGTAAGTACATCCCATTCCCTGATTTCAAACCATACTATCTGAAACAAACAGTATTGTATTGGCATAAAAACAGACACATAGACCAATGGAACAGAATAGAGGGCCTAGAAATGTACCTTTGTATATGTGGCCAATTAATTACAACATAGAAGCCAAGAATATACAATGGCTAGGGGTGGTCTCTTCGATAATGTTGTCATGAAAGCTATACAGAAATAAGTAAAAAAATTAAACTAGACCTCTATCGTATACCAGACTCAAAGACTAAATCAAAATGGATCAAAAACTTTGTCCTGCAAACAAAAAGAAAAATTCAAAGGCTAGAACTTGTGATTTGTAAAACTACACACAATCCGTAAGACTGGAAAAAATAAAGCATCCTTTTTTAAATTACCGAAGTGGAGACAAAAAAAGATTGATCATACATCCTATTAGTAAAGATGCAAAGAAACAAGTACTGTCACATACTGTTGGAAATTTGTAAACTGACAAAATTTTTAGGGACAGTAATGGCAAAATTAACAAAATTTAAAATGCATATACCTTTTGACTACACCCTCTTCAAATTTAACCTGTAGAGAAATTTTAATATTTGCACAGATACCACTACAATGATGTACATTGAATGCTTTTATTTAATTTTATATATATTTTACATCATTCTTCCTTTTTGTACTGTATGCTTTCTCCTCTCAGGTGTAGTCCCTATAAAATTCTCACCACCAGTTCACCTGTGAACCATCACCATAGTTCTTTGTGCTCTTCCCTCCCCTGTTTTGATCCCTCTCCCTCCCCCTACCCTGCAGAATGCCTCTGATTTATAGTTGCCTGTTAATTTTGTTTTTTAATTTATATAATTATTTTTCCTAATCCCTTATTTGGTTTCCCTAAATTCCTCCTATAAGTGAAACCATCTGATATATTTCTCTTTCTTTCTGGCTTATTTCACTGAGCATAAGCCCTTCCAGCTCCATCCATGTTGCTATGAATGGCATGAGTTTATCTTTTTTGAATGCTGAATAACATTCCATTGTGTATATACACCACATCTTCTTGATCCAGTCATCTATTTTTGGACATTTGTTTCCATATCTTGCCTATTGTTAATAGTGCCACAATAAACATAGGGGTGCAGATGCCTTTTGAGTTAATGTTGTTGTGTCCTTTGGGTAGATTCCTAGGAGTGTAATAGCTGGGTCATATGGAAGCTCCATTTTTAGTCATTTGAGGAACCTCCACACAGCTTTTGGCAGTGGTTGGACCAGTTTGCAATCCCACCAGCAGTGTAGGAGAGTTCCTTTTTCTGCACATCCTCGCCAATATTTGTTGTTCCCTGTTTTTTTAATGTGTGCCATTCTCACTGGTGTAAGGTGGTATCTCATTGTGGTTTTTATTTGCATTTCCCTTATTATGAGTATTTTTCATGTATCTATTGGCCATTTATATTTCCTCTATGAAGAAGTGTCTTTTTAGGTCTTCAACCCATTTTTTGACTGGATTGTTTACTTTGTTTTTGTTGAGTTGTATCAGCTCTTTGCAGATCTTTGTGATCAGTGCCTTATCAGTAATATTGTGTGCAAAAATTTTCTTTCAATCATTAGTTGAAATGTTTTGTTTCTCTTTGTTTTGTTTAATGTCTCTTTTGCTGTACAGAAGCTTTTTAGTTTGATGGAGTCCCAGCTGTTCATCTTTTCCTTCACTTTCTTTGGTTTGGGTGATGTGCCTTTAAAGATATTACTGAGATGTATGTCATGTAGTGTTTTGCATGTGTTTTCTTTTTTATATTTTATAGTTTCAGGTCTTATGTCCAATTCTTTTATCCATTTTGAGCTGTGCATGGTATGAGGTAGTAGTCTAGCTACTGAACACTATTTTAAGTAGAAATAAAACTGTATGTTTATCATTGGGAAAAGAGTCAAATAATCGTATTACTGAATAGTATGCAGTCACCAAAAGAATGAAGTATAGATCTGTATGCACTGAAATGGAAATGTGTCCAAATTATTTTGTCAATGGCAAAAAAACAGAATTAGAACTTGATTCTAACATGTAAAATGGCATATATTATTTTATATGATGGAATAACCTATCTCTTTTTTTGCCCATCAGAGTGAGGGGGAAATGATAATACCTTGTACTAGAAGGATGTAAGCACTGTCACACCTTGTTGGAGGAAAAAAATGACAAATATGTACATATACACACATGCACACACACTATAAATACACAATATCTAGCATAAACTTGACATAACATTATTAGATTTCAAATTACTTTTCTTTAAGCAATTCCAGCTTTGAAGTACATAATTCATGCCACTGTAATATACTCATATTCAATAATTATTCTAGCAAGACAAAGTTACAATCAAAGACAAACCATTTGCACTGACAAATGTAATAAGCCAGTTATTTTGTCCCATGATAGGATCTAGAATAAAAAAAAAGCAAAACATTCTATTACTCTGTAAGAATGAAAAAAGTATACTTTAAACACATTAAGTTAAAAAATGAGGTAAGTGCCCATCAGATCCACACAGTGCTTGTCACACAAGTTGGTGATTCACAGACTGACCCCTCTCCCCATCTAGACCAAAAATTAAGTAGATATGGAAGAACTAGCTATTAAGAGCAGGCAAATGACTAACAAACTATTCTAGAAGCACATTTGGAAATAACAGCTGACTTTTATTAGCACAAACTATATTCCAGGCTGTGTTTAAACTCATTTAAAAAATACTTGCAGATAAGGAATCTGAGACACAAAGCGACCAGAAGCTACATGGTAGCTACATGGTAGCTTCTGGTCATATATATGATAAGTAGAGGAATCAAATCCAGCTTATCTAACTCTAGGACCAACATACTTAACCCATCATACAGCATGTCAGATGTACTAAATTTGTGTCCCCAACTAAACCATTACATACACTGTATATTACAGTATGTTAGTCGGTTATTTAAATGGGCTGGTATTTCATAAAGAGTGTTTTACTTATTGTCTTATTTTTTCAATCATTCACTAAAATAATTATTTCTAATGATATACATTGCATCAGACATCATGCAGGATACTATGAAAAGGAAGGTAAGTGAGACTTGAAAACTAATTTATTCAACAAATATCTCATAATACTGCTTTTGGGCTTAGAAACTTAGAATGCAGATGCATTTGGAATAGATATGCCCCTTCCCTCATGGAAATTATAGTATTAGCAGAAAAACAGACTCTGAACAAGCATCATAAATGCAATGAGTACTGCAGAAAATTGAAGCTGTTACAAGGGGAGCTGCTTAGTTGAAGTAAGTTCAAACAGGCACATAAACGTGCTTGTATAAAATAATTAAGAAGCTGTGAAAGAGATACACTCAGGATGTGAAACACGGGCAGTAAAAACTAACCTAGTCAAAAAACTGGAAGGGGCGACAATGGAAGGAAGAGATTAGGTCAGAGAAGGCTTGCTGATGACAGCAAAAACTGGAATGAGCAGTAGTCAAAAAAAGTCTGGGAAATGTGCTTCTCAAACGGAAGGAAAGAGCTGTGTACTTAGAGGATTTGGGTAATTTTTGGGTAATTTTGGGTATGTATTTCAATAGGCAATGTCAGAATGACTTTATTGTCCCAGTGGATGTGACTTCTACTGCCATAGAAATAACCTCTTTAATTGTTGGGGTTGTCTTCACACTTAAGTAATGAATTATTCTCTTTCCCTCAGGGTGACTCTGGTGGCCCACTAGTACAAGAAGATTCACGAAGACATTGGTTCCTTGTGGGGATAGTAAGCTGGGGGTTTCAGTGTGGTCTGCCAGATAATCCAGGAGTATACACTCGAGTGACCTCTTACCGAGACTGGATAACCCAACAAACTGGAATCTAGTGCAATAATTACACCTCTGTTGCAAAGTCTATATGCAAGTGTGTCTGTATAAAATCCCAAAGTTTTACTGTTCATCCACAAAAGAAACTGAAACTGTTCCATTTTAACATCCTGATAAATCTATATGGTTTCCCAAATATATTTAATCTTTGTTACTACAGATGTTATATTTTCTCAAGAATACTATACGACTACATGGCATGTGTCGGAGGGAACATAGCAAACTACAGAGATAATTTTATTATTGTTGTGGCAAGTGTTAGTGTAGAGAAATAACAACTACCTTGAGAGTGGGTACAAGAGGAATCTGGACAGGTCTGCAGGGTCAGGCAAGTCTTCTATCTTGAAGTTGGAAAGTGAGCAAAGTGTAGAAATTTGCAAGGGAAGAAGTAGTGGATGATATTCAAGACAGAACGATGTGAGGCAAGAAAAATGTGATTTGAAATTTCTGGTTACTCAATATTTTACAGATAGAAGTCTTAAATACATGAAATCATAGTATAGTCTTACAGCAATCATTTTTTATGCTGTAAGAACACGTTCCCATAGAAACTAACTGATGAAGCTGAGATATTTAAGAACAAACTTATTCACTCCTCAAAGGAAACCCAAAGAATTATAATTTTCATAATGAATTTCATTAAAAATATCCATCATCTCTTCAACAGATAAGCTGAGAAAATATAACCACGTAACATTTTCAGGTAACTTAAATTTACACAATGCTTTTAACAAATAAGAGCATTTCTAAGAACTAAAGATCACCAGTCACAGTTATTGAGAGTCTGAGGATCCTCAATAGCTAAATTCAAGCAACAAGTTAAAAGTCCTGGGAAAGAAAAAATTGGTGTATAAAGAGGAAGATTTGTTTAATTTAAACAAAATTGTCTCAAAGGAACTTTTTCTTCCTTTTTCCTTATTTATACACATACACACATGCATTCACACACATACACAAAACCAAGGAACATAAAGTAAACAAAACCCATTAAAAATTAATAGCACACCAACCTACAGAATCTGAATCATGTACATTACTGGCTTTTTATGGGATCTTCATGTAGCCAAAACTTGATTATTCATGACCATCGATGTGTCAGGACTTCCTCATTCAAAAAGCTAACTCACACCACCTGGTTATCAGAACCACTGTGTGCCTATGCACTGATGAAAGCTTTTTGTATTTCCTCATGTAAAATTATGAAGAGACCTATAATGAATTCGTTTGCTTTTAATGAAAGAAATCGAAATTTTAACTTACTCTTGGTGACACGTACAAACAAATTATTGGTACACCTATTTCAAATAAACTCTTATTCATTTCCTGCCTAAGTATTTATGGATGTTATGATTTATGTAGGGCAATTCAAAACAATTTATTTAATTGGTTCTCCAATGAGAGAACTGCCAACTAGACTCTAAAGGCTCGGCACTTTCTGCTGCCTTATAATCAAGCTCTATAACTAAGGCAAGCGTCCAGCTTGACACTCCCTGGCTATACCCTGTGAGCACAACATTAAACTGGTAATTTGGAGGAAGCCTCAAGGGGAATGTGTTTTTGTGCATCGGTGTGTATAAGTGTGTGCGCACAAATGCTTTGGTGTAAGCCAACAGTTTTGCTTATTCCTATATATTGGAAGCTATATAAAGACAAGTACTTATTTAGCATAAAAGAGAAAATTCAACTATTGAAAATAAAATATGCAATAAAAGCACCCGTGGTGCACTTAGTCCATTGTGCTCCCTCCCAACAGCCTCTTTTTTATGCATTGATGAGTTCCACTTTCCTGACAACTAAGTGACACCATGAAAACAATTTTTGAGTATTACAGGAGGGATTTTGATTCATAAATTCTTTCAGTCCTTAAAAAATCATTCTGGAAACACTAGCAGAAATTTTCCAGCACCCTAATTCAATACCAGAGTTACTGAAACTATTCAACATGTAGAAAACACACACACCAACCAGTTTAAAAAAAATGACAAAGTGAATATCTAATATTCAAAGGATCCTCTTTAGCTTAAGATAATGAATAGAACAAATGAGTCAGAAATATGAGGAAATTTTTAATAATTGACTACTTATTGCACTACTTGAAAGTCTTACAATGTATAGATCAATCATTTGAAAAATTTATTGTCTTACTATGTTCCAGGCTCTCTACTAGACATGAATGAAGCTGAGATAAACAAGATAAAGTCCCAGTTCTTAAGACACTCAAAGAACAGTGGCACCGACAAATGAATTATAGGATGGAACATGATGGATGTAATGATAAGATTAATATATTTATTAAGGATAACAAAAAAAGGAGGTAGAAGACTCAGGAAAAAGTATTTTATAATAATATCAAAAGTGGGTATTACAGAGCAAACCATGAACCACAATAATTACCATGTGGTTGGAGAAAAAAGTACGAACATCTCAAATTTTTAATCAAGATCTACAGAGGCTCTAATTTGTCATTTCAGTTACTATTTTCCAACTTGCTAAACATTAAATAGTTCAAAGAGATCCAAAGTAGATTTTCTTCTATATTTCTTATATGTTTACATGTTTATCCTGGCACAACCATGAGACAAATCATCTAAAGTAGTGAAATCAAACCAATCAGAATTAAAATTAAACAGAACTCTATTTTGGATAATAGGGCAATGGAATGAAATCAGGGAATTAATTCAGAAGTGAACAGAACTTGCATGACATTTTCTAGTGCTACCTCTACATTTAACCAACCTCCAACCATAGAAATAAGACTGAAATTACACAGTCATAAAAATCATTTGCTATCTTAAAGTATTTTTCCTTGGAAAATTCATCTATCCAATTGCTTTCTTTTTAATCCATCCATTTGTTAATCATCAGTAGTTTCTGAATACTTACAATGTGGCAGGCAATACTCTGAGCTAGTCAAGTCAACTTCTAGGAGAAAATAAGCCATGCAGAGGAAGAAGCACGTATAAAATTCCCAAGCTGATTACAAACTTCACCAGTTTGAGAATAAGTAAAAGGAGAGAAGTGGGTATGACTGGAGCAAAACTAATGAGAGAGAGATTGATACAATAAATGAGGTTGAAGAAATAGACCTGTGGGCCTTAAAAAGCAGCTTCATTTTATAATAAATATAAGGGGAAGGTTTTAGAGGGAAATTATGTGATCGGTTTTCCATTTTCTAAATATTAATCTCGTTACTCCAAGAGGACAAAATAGAAGGAACATGCACTGGAAGGCTATTGCAGTAACCCAGGGAAAAGGTGGGGATTTTAATCAATCTTTTGGTAAAGATTGACTTGGATAAGGTATTAGCAGTGAACATGGTGGAGGGAATTCAGAAAGTATTTTTCGGGAGAAATGGTAGTAGTTTCTGACAGTAGATTGAGTGGTTGATGGAAAGGGAGAAATCAAGATTCACTCAAAGTTGAGAAGAACCAACTGAGATACTGAAAAAACATGACAAAGACCAGGTTTGGAGGACAGGGAATCAAGAGTTTAGTTCCGAGTCTGTTATATTTGAAAAGCACAAGCAATAACATTAAATAAACTCTAAATAAATTTCTATAGTTTAAGGGTTTGGGAGTGGAAATATGAATTTGATGGCATTTGCATTTTCAAAGAAGTAAAAGATAAAAGACATTTACGATAACTCGGAGAATGGGAAATGTAGCATTTAGAAAGAAAGGAAATACCTTATCAAGAAAAATATTGATGTCTTAAAAAGATGAAAAAATTTTGGTATTACAACAAAGAAACTTAAAGAAAAAAAGTTAAATTTAAGGACTTTTTGTTGTGCAAAAGATACTATTAAGGGATAGAGAGAGAGAAGATACGAGTAATACATATAACTGGCAATGAACTTACATCTAAAATGTATACAAAATGAGTACAAATCAATCAATAAAAAATTAAACAGGCACATCAGGGGGAAAAGAGAAATCAAAGTGGCCAATAAATTTAAGAAAAGTGACTCAAATTTTATAATCAGTGTTAACTCTGCTAATATACTTAGACATATCAGTGCATATGGTTCTATTTGAATTAGTTCATATTTCTTCTATAATTAGTAATTTTCCTAAATTATTCAAGGGAAAAATAAAAGATATATATACCCTATTTTGTAATAAATTACAAGTTCAAATGAGTTAGAGCTATTGTTAAATAATTGTACTTGCAATGATAAAATTAAAAAAATGTAAAGAGTTAATGGAAGATGTTATTTATAATATGCCAAACAAGTACAACTGCTTTCCAAAGTCTCTCTTCTCAGTTCCACTGCCTATCTGGTAATACAAATGTTTTAAGTACCAAAAGATTAAAAGATTTTTTTAATTTATTTGCATATAGAATATTTGTAATAGTCCTTAGAAAAGTACTTAGGAAATCAATGTCCCCAAGGTTTCTTTCTATTAATTTTCTACCTTTCCATTTGTAGTCCCATTCTATAAAAAAATAAAATTAGGAATAGCATTTTACAAACTTTATAATTTACAATGCTTTCATAAACAAAGTCTGTAAATAAACATTCATTAATATTCTAAACATAATATAAATATTATTAACATAAAATGATGACATTAGTGATTTATTTTCCTGTTTTGTTCTACTAGTCAAGGAAAATGATCAGGATTTCCGATAAGCTAGTTGTTCCTTTACTTGATTTGCAGCAAGAAAGGAAACTATCAAGTACAGTGGCCCAGGTCTATGGCTATGCAAAACGTTAGAGAAGTTCACTGATGTGACCAAGCCCACAGCTGGAAATGGCAGAACACAGCTCAATCGCTGGTTCTGTGACTTAGTTATTTACACTATTCTTCAACTCACAAAGCTCTATTGAAGGGCCATCTTACTTCAGGCAAAATTAAAACTCCAGTGAAATAAGCCAGAAAGAAAGAGAAAAATATCGAATGGTTTCACTTATAACAGGACTATAGGGACGCCGGGTGGGAGAGAGACAATCAGTGGGGGGGGGGGGGGGGGGGCGGAGGGAGGGAAGGAAAAGGGCACAAAATGGAATAGAAAAGAACACAAGGGACCATGGAGATGGATCATGGGTGAATTGGTGATGGGCTACCCAAGGGGAATACAAAATGTAAAAGACATAAATAACAATAAAAATATATATTTATTAAAAAAATTAAAACTTTTTAAATAAATTGTACAAAATAGACAATGTAAACCTTCTATTTTTTTAAAGAGATGAAAATAGAAAAACCCTGGGTTATTGGCACAGGTGGTTTGGTGGTGGAGCGTAAGCAGAATGTATAGAACAAAAATATAACACCAAAAATTAAAATAAAAATTAGAATAACTTTAAACCATAAAAATTGAAGGAATTTTTGCTCTGAAGATATGTAACCAGGTAATAGATTTCACAACCAACTGTGCATTCCAAAGCCATTTAGGAATTTTTGTAGCATTCCTCAATTTTCTTTAAAAAATTATTGGAATACCATTTTTCACATCCTTGCCAGTGTTTTGAAAACATAGTATTTCTCCTCTCCTGCATAGTCATGAGAGCCCTTCCACCATCTACTACCACAGTCTTCTACCATAGTCCATTGGGCTTTTCTCACCACTTTCCCAACTAATCCCTTCCCCTCCACCTCAGAGCCTCATATCTATGGTTAGTTTTCACAAGACGTCTTTTTCTAAAGATCTAAATCACACTAAAAGAGTGCCACTTTTTAACAGAAATGCAAAATCCTCTTGTATTTTGAATTTCCAATCCTATTGACTGAAGGACTTCAATTACCTGCAATATGACTAACACAGTAGTTACATAAAGGCATTTCTTTTTTTGAATGGATTGCACTGAACTTCACACCAAACAAAATCTGATCATGAAAAATTAAAGTGTGAAATCTTCAATGCTATACCCTTTTCTCACTAACATTCATATTTTCTCACTAAGTGAATACACACAGATCAGATACAGTACTTTAAATTATTGGTAAAAAATAAGTTCTTACTGAAAATGTCATCTGGATCTATTTTTAATAAACCATAACTTCAATATTATGAGGTGACTTCTTGTAATATTATAAAACTCATGGGTAAAACTCATGAAATAGAATTTCTCTAAAAATTGAACAATAATATATCAGCTACTGTAGTAGCTGATATTTTCAAATCTATCCTACTACTAAAGTCTATAGACTTTTATCTCTACTTTGTTATTCTATTCTATTTTTTATTTCATTGTTTTGTTAAAACTTGCTCCAGATAAAATCATTTTATAAGACTCTGGTTTTTTGCCAGAAACGATTTTGCCAGAATATTCTCAAGCTGATTTGCTGCATTACTCTACTATAAACGGTTTTCAGTATCTTCACCAATTTTGAAGTTATAATTCAGTTAATAAAATTTACCTTAATATAAAATTTATAAACATTTCCTATCTAACTGTTCTATTTCATTGGGGTGTCGTCTTTGATAATAAAACCATGGAAGCAAAATTTCTGTTTCCCCCATTTTTTTGACAATGTGTGACCCTGGACCAAGTAAAGGTCATGATAGTCTAATGATTTTTATATTTGCCATCTAGTGATACTCAGATCTCTTATGTAGTCAGTTGGGTTGGTTCCCAAATTAGGCAACCCAGATTCGGTTTTCACACAAAGTCAAAATAACAATTTACTGATTCATTTTCAACCAACTGCTTTTGCCTGCTTGCCTACACACACATACATAGGCGTATCTACTTAATATTGCTGATTGTTTAACTCCTGAGTTTATTTCACAGAGCCATGAATCACTATTTAATTCTCCCTTGAAAGACCATTTGTTCTTATCTCCAGCATACTTTATGTGAAGGAATATAAAACTGAGAAAAAGTCATATTAACAATAACTAAAATTTCATAGGAAAAATAAATCATGTTCTCTTGTAGATCAAAAATCTAATTAGTAAAGTATGATCTGGAATAAAGAGTAATAATAATAGTTATAATAGTTGATACTTATGAAGCATTTGTTAACATCAGCTCTCCATGTAATAAACCAATGAAAGGTATTTTTATTGTTATTATTCAAGTATTTTTAAGAGGGATAATATAAAGCTCAGAGAAGTAAAATGTCTAAAATCAGAACTACAAAGTGACAGAATTAGAATGTGAAAACAGATTCTCAGATTCTAAAGTCTGTGAACTTATCCTTTAGAAACTACTGTTAGCATGATTTGAATTTTTCACATATATTATTTTTGTTTTCCAAACTGAGTTTTCTTTTTTTTTTAAGATTTATTTATTTATGCATACAAGCTGGGTACAGGCCTGAGGCACAGAGCGGCGAGAAGGTTCACCAGAGACAGAGTGGGGAGCACAACAGGCAGATCAACAGAAATACAATGCTGAGGGGAGCGTTGCAGTGGGTGAGGCAGGAGAGGTCTGCCTTGCCATGTGGGAATCTCCCCGGCCAGGCATCGAACTTGTGTCCCTGCTGCCGACAGCTCCACAACACAGCGCTTAACCACTGTGCTACCAGGGAGGCCCCAAACTGAGTTTTCAACCTAATGCTCAGATTATCTAAATACAATTTCCTCTACCTTGTAATGATAGTCATGCTTTTACTAATACTCTCCACATTATGGCAATCATCATGTTCTCATTATTTAGATTTTCAACTTTAAATGCATCACTTTCTTTTTGCTTTTGATAGAACAATTTAATGAGAGAGATATAAATTGGAATGCACTGTCAAAATCATAAGCAATAAAAAATAGGATAATAAAAAATCAACACTAGCTTCAAAGGTATGGTTATACCACCTACTTAGACCAATTAAGAAAACTATCATTCTACTGATTTTGTGGTCTCGTTAATATTATTCTGTTAAAAAATAAAAGGAAATAATCATTTTGTTTATAGCACTTAAGTCAGAATAAGGAAATTTTTCTTCTAGAACTCTGAAGATTTTTACAATCTCTTCTGTAAGTATTTTTATGTAGAAGAAAGTCAAACTTGTTTTAAATAGATTGACAGTAGCTTCACGTTTTTTCCTCCAACCTCACGTAGGAAACACTAATTACATAAGGAAGTATCCTTGATTTTCTGGTAACATGTAAGAGAAACTGAAGACTTTCATTCTCTATGAATAGCAGATACCTTGAGGTGAGTGTGAGTTGTTTCTTTGTAGTTTCATAAAATCTCAGGTATAAATACCAGAACAGAGACATATAATTGTATTGCAAGACACTCCTCAATGACAAACATTAAGAAAATCAGAAAATAAAAAATAACTCTTTCATGAGAAAGAACTTTCTAATTAAAAGGATTCTTTCTGCCTCCAGTAAGACAATTTTTCATTATGCACCTCTAAAATATGTTCTTAAATTTTAAAAGTAAAATTGAAAAACATTAAATAAATTAAAATTTACCAAATAAAAAGTCTGCAAATGAGGCTAAGGGAGGAATAAAATCTAAAGGATGTAAGACTATCAATTATAATGTTTGCCTCAAGAAGACTTGACTCTGTCAGTTTAACTATTTAGTGACTTAGTTTTGTCTTGTCCTCATGAAAAAAACTAAACCAAAACAAACCCTAGAAATATGACTGTATAATTGAGACTACTAGAGGCAGAGGCTGGGGTTAGGGGAAAGGAGGGAGGGGGCCCATAGGAATATGGTGGAAAAATATGGGTACTTTGTTGGTGGGTGTGATGTGACAATATATAACCGAATAGGTATGAAGTTATACCCCTAAACCATATACAGTGTTATAAAGTAATACAATTTTTAAAAAGAACAGTAAAAACCTTTCAAGTGTGCCCTCCTCCCATTAAAGAAACTTCCTTAAATACATCTCTCTCAAGTCCCCATTCCACTTAGTGGTGGCGACTCTATGCTTTAATCTTGGTAGATTAAATTAATTCAGGATTTTCTCAGTTTGATTTTTTTTTTAGGCAAATTTCCATTTCTTCCCCCTTCTCTATGTTCTAAGGAACGAACTTACAGTGTCAAAGTATTGCAGTTGATGGGCTGACCTACAGTCATCGTCTGTCCGGACTATCAACTCCGCAGCACATTACCCCGTCTAGTCTACAGGCATTATCAAAGATCTATATCTGTCCTCTCAGAATTCTGGGCAATGCGCATCTCCTCTCCACCTTAGACTCAACAGATCATGCTGCTGATTGCTGGCCCAATATCCATCAGGCCAGCCAATTTCTCGCGAACTCATTTCTGCGCAATTCTAGAATCACAGAATAAGTGGACTATCTTGCCCAGTACTCTTGGACACTATCAAATCCAGCAAGGTCACCTCTGGGTCTCTCGTCCTCGATACACTGTAAGTCTCTCTACCCAAGGGATTAAGCACCACATTGCTCAAGAAATTCAGCAAGGCTGTCACTTTCTGCTCCAAATGTGAAGAGGAACATTAGATCTCTCTACTTTTAGATCCCTCACACATATCCTAGTTTTATTATTCCGACTCTCCAGAACTAAGTGGAGGGAGGTGTAGGAGAAGGGTTGAAGAGCCACAGGACCTGTCTTTCAGCTCACTCTAGTACTTACCTCTCTCTCTTTCCCCTACTCTAGTCCCTAAAACTTTATTTATTCTTATCAGATGGAGACAACTATCATTAGTTCCTTTAACCTCTCTGAAGTTTCCAGTCATGCCATAATTTCAGCTTTTCACCTGTCATTTTTTCTGAAACTATGAAACCCAGAATCGCATGTTCCAGATAGATTCTAACAATCATGGGAAACAGTGGTAATCCTACTTTCTGTGATTAGGAACATAAACTTTTGTTATTAAAGGTTAGCATTTGAAGAAATTTTTTATTGTTATTTATATCTTTTACATGTTGTATTCCCCTTGGGTAACCACCACCAATTCACCCGTGACCCATCACTGTAGTCCCTTGTGCCCCTTTCTATCCCTTTTTGAATCCTTATCTTTCCCCTCCCTCACTGAGTGTCTTTCTCTTGTTTGGTTCCCCTATATTCCTGTTATAAGCAAAACCATTAAATTGTTTTTCTCTTTCTGACTTTTTTTACTGAGCATAATCCCTTCTAGTTCCATCCATGTCACTGAGAAATGCATGTGTTTATCATTTTTGAATGCTGAATAATATTCCATTGTGTACATGTACCACATCTTCTTGATCCATTCATCTATTTTGGGTCATCTGTGTTGTTTCCATACCTGAGCTATTGTAAACAGTGCTGCAATAAACATGCGGGTGCATGTATCCTTTTGGATTGTTGTTTTTGTGTCCTTTGGGTTGATTCCCAGGAGTGGTAATGTTGGGTCGTATGGAAGCTCCATTTTTAGCAGCTTGAGGAATCGCCATACAGCTTTCCATAGAGGTTGGACCAGTTTGCATTCCCACCAGCAGTGTAGAAGGGTTCCTATTTCTCCACATCCTCGCCAGAATTTGTTGTTACCCGTATTTTTTATGTGCACCATTCTCACTGGTGTGAGGTGGTATCTCAACATGGTTTTGACCCTGATTATCAGTGATGATGAACATTTTTTCATGTACTTGTTGGCCATTTGCTTCTCTTCTTTGGAGAAGTGTCTTTTTAGCTCTTCTGCCCATTTTTCAACTGGATTATTGACTTTGTTTATGTTGAATTGTGTGAGCTCCTTATAGATTTTTGTTATCAGTCCTTTATCGGTTGTATTGTGTGTAAAGATCTTCTCCCAATTGGTAGGGTGTCTGTTAGTTTTGATTAATGTCTCTTTTGCTGTACAGAAGCTTTTTATTTTGATGAAATCCCACCTGTTTATCTTGTCCTTCACTTCCTTTGCTTTGGGGGATGTGTCTTTAAATATTTTGCTGAGATGTATGTCGTGTAGAGTTTCGCCTATATTTTCTTCTATAAATTTTATGGTTTCAAGTCTTACCTCCAGGTCTTTTATCCATTTTGAGTTGATTTTTGTGCATGGTGTGAGGTAGTAGTCTAGCCTCATTTCTTTGCATGTAGCAGTCCAGATTTCCCAGCACCATTTATTGAATAAGCTGACCTTATTCCACTGCATTTATTTGCTCCTTTGTCAAAGATTAGTTGTTCATAGATATGTGGCTTTATTTCTGGTTTTCTATTTGGTTCCATTGGTCTTTGTGTCTTTTTTTTTCCAGTACCATGCTGTTTTAATTATTGTGGCTTTGTAGTATAGTTTGAAATCAGGGAGTGCAATCCCTCTATTTTCCTTCTTTTTAGTCAGGAGAGCCTAAGCTATGTGGTACTTTTTATGGTTCTATATGAATTTCATCAATATTTGTTCTATTTCTTTGAAGAATGTCATTGAGATTTTTATTGGAATAGCATTGAATCTGTAAATTGCTTTTGGTAGGATGGCCATTTTGATAATGTTAATTCTTCCAATCCATGAGCAGGGGATGTCTTTCCATTTTCTTGTGTCTTCCTCTATTTCTTTCAAAAGTGTTTTATAGTTTTCTTTGTATAAGTCCTTTACCTCTTTTGTTAGATTTATTCCCCAGTATTTTATTGTTTTGGTTTCAATTTTGAAGGGGATGGATCTCTTAATTTCTTCTTCTTCATACTGGGTGTTTGCATATAGGAAGGCTACTGATTTTTGTGTGTTGATTTTGTATCCTGCTACTTTGCTTAACTGGTCTATAATGTTGAGTAGTTTTTCTATGGAGCTTTTAGGGTTCTCTCTATATATTATCATATCGTCTGCAAATAGTGACAGTTTAATTTCTTCTTTCCCTGTTTGAACTCCTTGAACGTCTTTCTCTTATCTTATTGCTCTGGCTAGGAATTCCAGTATTATATTGAAAATCAATGGTGAGAGTGGACATCCTTATCCGCTTGTTTCCATACAGCTGTTCATAGTAATCTCTGATTATTTTTTTTTTATTTCTGCTATGTCAGTTGTACTTTCGCATTTGGAGAAATTTTTACATAGCAGCATCATACAATAGCTGGATGGTTAGGTGTTTGTACATCTAAAAAGCATTTCTCTCATTCTGTCTTTATGTTTTAAGTTCAGTGCAAAATCATGCAATATATGAATACCAAAATGTGTATCATCTTATCTATTATTTCTCCCAGGATTTTATAATTTAATTTTTTATTATTTCAAATACTGATGTGGACCTATCATACTAGCTACTCCTATAAGTGTTATTTTTCCTAAATTGTTGATTTAAATATTGAATTGAAAATATTTCAAGTCTAAAGATGATTATAGACTGTAACCTCAAGAGATTCATGCCCAATTATTCATTGACACTACTTGTAGAGAGTTGTTGAACAAGCGGGAAGATAACCATTATCACATAGCTCATTGTTTACCCTTATACTCCAAGGTATCATAAGTGCCTTCATCAAAACTTTACTTTACTTTCATGAAATTATACTTTACTTTCATGAAATTATTCATCAGTGTTGAAATTGATGCCTCAAAGTGCTCACACCTGCATCTAATCAATCATTAAACCCTATCAAGTCTTTAACTTCAGATATTTTTATCTTACCTTAACTCAAGCACTTGCACCTGGATGACTGAAATAACTTTCTGGCTGCTTCCTTCCAATTCCATAACCCACCCTTTTCCAAATAACAAGCCATAATCATTTGAACAAAATATCAATCATATTCAAATTCTTCATTTGTACTACATGGCTCAAAAGTCAAATCTAAACTCCTTAAATCCACTAGTAAGCCTTATAGGAGTTGGGCACTTCTGATTTATCCCACCTCACTTCCTCTTAGTCACAACCGCCACCACAACACATGCACATCAACTTCTACACCCTCTACAGCTTGGTCAACTTTCCTTGGGGTAATTGTCTATCATCCCAAATTGCAATGCTGTCATGCTTGTTACCATGTTGATTCATTGTCTTCCCCGCTATGAATATTACATTCCCACACATACTTCAGGTCTTGGGTTAAATCACGCATCCTGAGTACTCCTCTCTGACTGTCTCCCACAACAGCAATATTCAGTTTCATTTCCATGTTCCCATGGTGTTCCAATAAATACTCCATCTAGTGTTTATTTTGATGTGTTTTAATTGCCAGATAATTTACTTGCCTTCATTCAGAGTTTGTAAGCCCCTAAGGGTGCTATTTCTAATTCTATAATTAGTATGGTACCAAAGTCATAGCAGATATGGAAATGACTATCTTTTAAAAAATGTGTTGGTTTTTTTAAAGACTTTATTTTTTAGAGTAGTGTTAGGTTCACAGCACAACTAAAAGATATAGAATGTTCCCTATATTCCCTACCCTCTACAAATGTATAGTCCCTCCTACTATCAACAATGTTAACCAAAGTGTTATATTTATTATGATTGATGAACCTACACTGACAAGTCATAATCATGCAAATTTCATAATTTACCTTGGAGTTTATTCTCGATTTTGAACATTCTATGAATTTGGACTGATGTATAATGACATGTATTAATCAGTATACCATCATACACACAAAACATATTCACTGTCCTAAATATCCTCTGTACTTTACCTACCCATTCCCCTCTCCTACCCTTGGGAACCACTGATCTTTTTGCTATCTCCATAGTTATGCCTTGTTCAGAGTGTCATGTAGTTGAAATCACAGAATATGTAGGCTTTTTAGGTTGGTTTCTTTTACATATTACAATGTTTTTAAGTTCTTCCCTGTCTTTGCATGACTTAAGAAATTATTTCTTTCGTCATTGTACTTTGAATGTGCCACAGTTTATCCAATATATATTTTTGATCAAAGAAAGTTGTCCTATATCAAAATACTATTTCCTTGTCTCCAAAGACCATTCTAAAACAATAATTCAGGAAGTTTATAATCCCTGGCCTGATTTACCCCCAAACCCTGTGTACATTTTGGTGCAATCTTCCCTGATTTTATAAGCTTTAAATCACAAAGAAATGTATTTTGAGGAGCCCACATGGAGAAAGGATTGAGCTACCCTTAAAAAATGAGTAGAATTTATACAGATAAATGAGAGTAAAAGGAGATAAAGGAGAGTGAAAGCAAAGGAACACATTAGATATTTTGACAAGGGCAGAGCAGAGAGTCTAGAATGTTCAAATAGATACAATTACAGTGGAAATTGTTTGAGTCAAGGTTCTATGAATAACTGACATAAGAACTACCATTATGGTTCTCCTTCATTCTAATACAAATACAATTTATGTGATTATCATTCCCTTTACATATTTTGGGAAGAAAGGACATAGCATTGGTAGCACAGTGATTCTATTTGATTACATAAAGAAGTTGAGTCTTTTTAACAAATGCTGTCACCCAAGAAGTCTTCTACCCAGGCATATAACTGCATTCTCCCTTACTGGTTGCCCCTAGTCTGTCAAATGCTTCTTCCAGGTGGCTAAATATTAGAATGTGTCCTATCTAGTCTCCACACTAATATCAAAATTGGCTGCTGAGAACCAGAATGCTATGCAAAATTTTTGGAAAATTACTACTTATATCTATATATTTTCAATAAAATATCTGCATACTTTGGATTTCAGGGCATGAAAAATTCTTTAGTGAACACTAGTTTAAAGGTAGCAGTAAAAATTTCAGGGAGCAACTCATGAAAGCATGATACACAGTTTGAAGGAGTCAGGAGAGTTAAGAGTTGGAGAGCATTCAGATCTTAATGGAGGGTTAGAGCTTGAAAAACAATTGGCCTATTACCAAGGTGCAATAGAGAAATCTGCCACAATCTTTGGAAGTGATTCTAGGGAGTGAGAAGTACAGATGCTCATCTCCAAATTTTAAAAATGTAAGCTTTAATGAAGTCTCACTGTCCTCAAAACCAGTGACCCTATTACCATCTCAATCACAATGAGTTTTAAATTTGCCTCCACTTGGAGCAGCATATACACAGCTCATGTTTTACTAATGCAGAATTAATTAGCAAATGTTGAGAATGCGCTTTGAAGATGAAAAGTTGTGCAAGTGTTAAGTATTATCATTATATTATTATCATAAAACACATAAAACCACAGGATCTCGTAAGCTAAATAGGTGAAGAATGACTGTGCTACCCAGCACTTGGAGAGAAGATGGCAAAGGGACGAGCTCAGCAGAGGGAGCAGGCATGGACACAGCTGCAGAACAGGTGGGCTGGTGAAGGTTGGGGATGGGCAACAGGAGGGCAGGAAGGTTTGCCATTGCTCTCTGGCAAATTATCTGAAAGGATCAGATTAGCCAGAGTAGCTTCTTTTGTATTTTAATGTCCTCAAGTATGAGTTGCTTCCCTAACCTTTTTATAGAAACATGATCAATATATATGCTAACGAAAAGGGAAAAAACTTTTAAGAATGAAAGATTTTAATCATTAGTATGTTTTGCTTGTTATTTTGTGAGAAACCTTTCCATTACACATTATAAAAGTATATGAATAGAAACACACATATGTGTATATGTTTATGATTGCTGGAATTGAAATAAAATTGGGGAATTTTACTTTTAAATAATTTCACTTTAAAAATTAAAAAAACAAGATATTTACATATATCAAGATAGTTATATGTGTCATTTCTAATGTATTTTGATAATGGGGCACTTATAATATTTTTGATGTGTAAATATTTTTATATGCTATTTTACATATGTTTACAAGATGTCTACAATATGTTATTTTACCTATAGGAAATAGTAGACACAAGTATAGTTCTTAATTTTTAGGTACTAATGTTTTACTACTACACATTTTCAGTGATGTAATTTAATGTTTTAGTTGGAAATAAGAACAGCAACAACTAAAGAGGATTCTATTCCTTCCCATTAGTAATGCCTCTGAGTCAGAGAACAATGGCCTTATAAATGAAAGAAATGTGTTGACTGGTTGATGGCACACACAGGTGGACAATCATTTTTATGTTTTGATTTTTAAACTTGCTAAATTAGCACACAAAGGACAAGTTCACACACATTACTTTTTCCTACCACTCCAACAAAATGCATGCCTTGAGAAATCTATTGACCATAACCCATATTTTTAATAAAATTTTGAGACTTTTCTAGGTATTTACCAACATGTAGGTTCTATACAAACAGTATAGTACTGGACAGAATGTAACTTGCCAATATGCAGTTTTAATAATCAGTCGCTAATTATTTATATTAACAATTTAGCTTAATTAGCTGTAAGAGAAGTTCTGAAGTTGTTTCCATAAAATTTTTACTGTTAATTCCTATGATTTTACTAGCAAAATCTCTGGTAACAATGTTTGATCTTGGCTTCTAAGCAATGTGTTTTATATCCATGTTAACTTGCAGTTCCGAAAACTCCATAAATAATATGTATGAAATGTGTAGGGGGATCCCAAGTTCATTCTTTTAGGGATTTTTTTAACTACAACTAGCCAACCAGCCTCTCTTAAATTGCTAAATAACCCTCAATTTCATTACCACCTTGTCATTATTGCATGTGGAAGACTTCAGGATACACGTTAGTAAATACACACCATGGAAAACTGAGGGATATTATTGAAATCAAAAGGAGTTTTTCTATTCTTTACCTCTACTCCCATTCAAGATCCAATTCCAGCTGAATAAGTGTATGTTTCAACCTACACTCCTCATAATAACAGTTTAAGAAAACGGCAATTATATCTCTGGCATTGTTTTTAGAAAATGATTTCAAGAAAATAGATTTGACGAAGTTTCATTTTTTTCTTTTGAATTTGGGAATGCACACAATAACCACATCACAAATCAATAAAACCTTTTGCAAATAGAACATCTACATCTTAGAAAACTCAGGTGATAATGACAGAAATGAGCACTGAATTCATTTGCCTTAAAAATTAATTTTTACTTATTAAAAATGATTTTACATTTGTGAATCAAAATAGATGTCACTATAGTGTTCTTAGAATTTGGCTAAATAACAAATGAGAGTTGCAAGTTAGAGTGGACTATATGCTTTAATTTTCTTCCTAGAGATCCGGAAATAACCTTAATCTGAACTCTAGCCCTAACTGAAATATGTTGATTATTACCAGTTATTATATACTGGTTATTACCAGAGAAGAAATGTTTACCTAGAATACTTATCTTCCCTAGACTTGAAGTGCCCTAAAGAACAATTATCTTATAATTTCCCCTTCTTTAAAATTAGGAAAGTGAAATGGATGAACTGCAAAGTCCCTTCCAGCCACAAAACATGTATTTCCCATTCTAGGAACTTTACTGGAGGAAAGTTTAAAGTCAAACAATATTCTCTAGTAAACAAATTCCTATATACATGAATTATTTTATATCACTTTATAGACTAAATAAGGAGAAACAATGAAGTGTATCTGTGTCTTAGTAGATTGAATTATTGTAAAATTGCCAGCATTCAATTTTTTATCTACGAAAACAGGATCTTTGCATGGCTCAATCTGAAAAGAACACAGCTGAGAACTGCAAATATTTGCCAATTAAAATATCATGCTCATTTATCCTATTTTCATTGAGGTTTATCCCATGGATAGCGGTGATAAGTAAAACATGCAGACATTATCTGTAGGCATGGTAGATGTTATAGGATAATATATTTATCTGAAGGAATTTCAGTTGCCAGGTTTATCATTTAGTCTATTATTTTTCCAAAAACTTTAAACCATATTCTTGACTCACAGAGTGAGTTGGTCACTTATTTTCAATATATGAAAAGTGTGTTCCCTCTAAACATTTACACAGTAAGATGTCTCACTGTGCCTTATAAATTTTTTAAATTTATTTTATTATGGCACATCTACTTCTTTAGAGACCCTATCTCCAATTACAGTCACAGTCTCTGAGGTATTCGGGGTAAGAACTTAAACATTACTTTTGATGTAACATATTTCAGTCCATAACATATTTTAATATATGAAATATATATTAACATAAATATTTTATATTACATTTTTCAAATTTTCCATACTAAATACCACTAAGAACAACATTTTAACTATGCTTGGATGGTTGTAAGCTTGTGGAGATGTTTCTCTCTATACTGTATAAATACATACAAGTAAACATACATTGAAATGACCTTACTAAATATTAATTAGTTTGAAACACATCCATTAATATTATTTTTTTTATTTGCAAGCAAAATCAACTATCTATTACAAATATATTTTTTAGTTAGCAAGTTTAAAAATCATGAACATGGTATTCACTGAAAGATAATGCTAACTAGATTTCAGGGCAGGTAAAATTCCAAGTCTAAATCTTTTCTAGCAATTTTATTTAAAATATTTTCACCATTTAAATATATTGTAGAAATTATGTTTGCACCAAGTACATAAAATATATCTTAATATTTCTATGTAAGTTGATATCAATTAATTTTTTGCCATATCTCCAAGATACTACAGATTAGGGCATTTTTAAGTCAGTAATGATCTCAGTGTTGACCAGGGTAATGGCAAAATAAGTTAATCTGCCTTCAAAGTGTATTAACCAAAGAAAGGGCAGCAAAATATGTGGGGGAAAAATCAAGAGAACTGAAAGGAAGAATTTCTAAAAATTAAAATTATAGTTGTAGACCTCCACACCTCTCCTCAATAATTGTTAAACAACTACACAGGAAAGCAGGATATACAATAACAGCAACATCATCATCAGGCTCTAATAATTACAGAAACCTCCAACACCAAAAGCAGAAAACACTTTTTAAGCACCCATGGAATATACTCCAAGATACATCATATGTAATGCCATAAAATACACCTTAGTAAATTTAAGATAATTGAAATCATGTATAGTATATTTCCCAATCACAAAGGAATTAAACTAGAAATCATTTTTAAAGGCATTATCTCAAAACACTAGGTATCTAAATACATTTGTAAGTAATCCCTAAGTCAGTGAGAAATTCTCAAAGTTAAAAAATACATTGAACTGAATGACAATAACATGAAATTTGAGACAGAGCTAAAACTATAGTAACAGGGAACCTTACAGCATTAAAAGCATGTATTAGAGAAGAGAAAAAAACCTCAAGTCAGTAACATAAGCTTCCACTTTAAGAACCTAGAAAAACTATAAAGTAAATCCAATGTAAGCAGAGGGAGGAAATAACAAAGCAGAAATTATTAAATTTGAAAACAAAAATAGAAAAAAATCAAAACAATGGCCCTTAGAAAAGATCCATAAAAGGGGTAAACCACTAGACTAACAAAGAAAACAAAGAAAAAGACACAAATTACTGGTAGCGGAAATTAAATAGTGAATATCTCTACCTACCTATAGCTATCAAAAGGATAAGGAAATACTACCAACAACTTTATATGCATAAACTGGACAACTTAGACAAAATGTACCAACTCTTGGAAAAACACACATTAGCACATCTCATCCAATATGAGATGGACGACTTAAACAGACTTGTGACTACTAAGAAAATTTAAATTTAAAATTCCCCCAAAATGAAATAATAACTGTTGTTTATATACTGGAATGAAAAGTTGATTAAATATTTTTAAAAATTCAATATAATTCACCAATTAAGAGACCAAAAAGAAAAATCAAATTGATGTTAAAAAAGAAAAGAAAAGAAAATACTGGATAAAATTCAACACCAACACCATTTCATAACAAAAATTCTCAGGAAAATATAATAGAGGAAAACCTCTCAGGCTTCAAATTAGTGTATTCAAAAAACTTAGATATCATAATTAATGATGCAATGCTTTCTACCCAAAATCAGGCACAAGACAAAAATGTCCACTCTCATGACTTTTATTTAACATATATAGTTCAAGTCCTGGCCAGTATCTAATCAATAATGGTAAATAAAAATCAGAGATTGGAAAGTAAGGAGTAAAACTTAACCTATTTGCAAATAATGTGATTGCCTACATAGAAAACTAAGGAATCTACTAAAAAATATCTTACAATTAATAAATAAGCCCAACAAGTCACAAGTGCAAGATAAACTACAAAATTAATTCTACTTCTATATACTAGTAATGCACAGTGGCTATCAAAATTAAAATACCATTTATGAATGCTTAAAAAGTAATTTATGTGTAATTACAGCAAAACATATATAGGACTTGTATGCTGAGAAATATGATACTGATGAAAAGACATCCAAAGAAGAGCTAATTAAAAGGGAATATGCACTGTGTTCATGAATTGGAAGACTCAGCATAGTAAATATGACAATTATGTTCAAACTGACATACTTTTACTGCCATGTTTATCAAAAATCAAGCAAGACTTATTTACATCTAGATAAGCTTGCTTAAATTTTATGTGGAAAAGCAAAGGAACAAGCATAGCTAAAAACAATTGTTATCAAGGGGGAGGAATCCAATTAGATAATTTTAAGACTTAGTATATAAAAGAGATTACATGGTATTGAAGGTGGGAGAGATACAGATCAATGGAACATAAGAAAACCTAGAAATAGACCCATATAAGTATGTCTCACTGATTTTTGACAAAGGTGCGAAAGCAATTCAGGTAGGAAAGAGGTCTTTCAGCAAATGATGCTAGATCAAGTAGACATCCAAAGGAACAAAAATTAACCTCAGCAAGAAATAATTCTCAACCTAAGTCTCTCCTTATGTACAAAAATAAAATAGTTAATAGAAATGGAATAAAGTGTATAAACTTTTTAGGAAAAATGTATAAAAAAGTCTTTGACATCTAGGACTAGTCAGAATTCTTAGAATTGACACCAAAAGCATAGTTCACATTGGATAAATTAAGAAACTGGACTTCATTAAAATTTAAACCTTTTGCTCTGTAGAAGACTGTTAAGACAGTAAAAATAACTATAAACTGGGTGGGAGGGTAGACTGCAAAACAGGACTCCAACAAAGGACCAGTATCTAGACTATAAAAAGAATTCTCAAAATAGTTTTTTAAAGAAAGAAGAAAATTCCAACTTTAGCCAAAATAGCCATTTCAGAGGATTTGATGGCAAAGAAGCACATGTAAAGATGCTCAACAACATTATTTAATGCAAATTAAAATCACAAGAATCTGCATACTTGTACAGCATGGTTAAAATTAAGAACGCAATCACTGGCAAGGATGCAGAGGAATTTACTCACTGCTGGTGGAAATATTAAATGGTCACAACCATTTTGAAAAACAGTTTGGTAGTTTCTTAAATAAGCCACTACCACACAACTCAGCAATTCTGTCTCTGAAAATTAATCCAGAAATGAAGACTTATGTTCACACAAAAATGTGTACACAAACACTTACAGAACTCTTACTCCTAACAGCCAAAACATAGAAATTATCCATAGACTAATATACTCCAATGAGTAAATAATTAAGCAAATGGTAGCACAACTATACTAGGCATTACTTTTCAACTTTAAAAATATTTTAAAAAGAATTACTGATAATGAAACAACCTGAGTGAACTGTCAGAAAATTTTGCTGAGTGAAAAAAAGCAAAATTCAGAAGGTAGCATTTTCTGTGATTTTATTGATATACCATCCTTAAAATGACATAATTATGCAATGGGAATACATATTAGTGATTGCAGGGGTTAAGTAAGGAGGACAAGGGGACTGGCATCCAGGTGGCATGGCTATAGAAAGGGCAATTTGAGGGTCTCTTATCTTGGAAATAGGTATCATGGCTGTTTTAATGTAAATATTCTGATTGTGATATTGCACTATAGTTTTGCAATTTGTTACCATAGGGAAATACTGGATAAGGTGTATAAGATCTCTGCATTAATTCATACCACTGCATTTCAGTCAATATTCATCACAAAATAAAACACTTATAAATGTTTGAAAAGTAAACACGCAAACTTCTCTTTGATGAAGCATTCTACAGAATTTTAACCTAGTATGTTTAACAAGTCAGTGACATGAGAAATAAAAAGAGGACAAATTTGGAAGTTGTTCAAGATTGAAAAAGACAACAACTGAGTACTGTGGAACTTTTTATTTGTTGCTCAATAACAAAAAATTCATGAAAGATAGCTTGAGGACAGTGATATATGAATTGAACTTGGTATCTGAGAATATAAGAAATTTTGGGTAATTTCATTAAGTGTAACAAGTCCATTTTTTTATGTCCTTAATTTTAGATGGAAAATAAAGTAGGAGTGAATGTCACAATGCATGCATTTTTCTGTACTTTAAAATACATCACAAAATTAATGAATACTGCAAAATGTTAATGGTTATTCAATCTGTGGACATAAAGGTTCATTACGTTCTCTTTATGAATTATTTCTTAATAAAACTGTACATATACAAATTTTCCATAGTAAAATGAATATATATGTAGACTGTTTTACTTTCTAATATATATAAACTTTTCATCATAGAATAAAACTTCTCTTGACCCATTGTTGTCACTATTTATAGTCCTACTTTTCAGGTCTCTTTCCAGCGGCACTCTTTTTGAGAGTTGTCCATGGCCACTGTCTCGTTCCCCTACTCAGTTCTCTCTTAAGTCAATCTCTAATCAGTCTGATGACTCTTCAACTCCTAAAATTTCTTTTATCAAGATCATCAGTTACCTCCATAAAGATTCAATGGTCAATTTTCAGCATTCATATGCTCACACTGTATGAGCTATCAGCAACATCTTAAACAGTTTATCCCCTTCATCATCCTGAAAAAACTAACTTCCAGGACACATTTCTCTGTATTTCATTTTTTCTCCTTAACTCACTGGTTGCTTCCTCTCAATTGCTTTTATTTGGGCTTCTTCTTCTCCCTAATCTCCTAAAATGGGAGTACTCTGGTGATCATGTCTTTATCTTTTCTATCTACATTTACTCCCTTCGTAATCTCTCACCCCAGAGCCTAATCTATATGTGGGTTTATATTACCATTTGAGTCCTCAATGCTAAACTCCAGATTTAGACTCATTCTTTTCTCATTCACTGATGCAGCCACATTGTGCTCCTAATGTCCTCCCTCAAGGTTCTTATTGAATTGCTCCCACTGCCTGGAACATTCCAGGTATCTGCACGGCTAAGCCCCTCACATGTTTTAAGTCTGCTCAGGTTTTATCTTCTCGGTGTGCCTAGTCTGACCACTCTATTATCGCACTCTATTAGTGCCTAGTCTGCCACCATCTCAAACACTTTCATATTTATGGTCTTTGCATAGCTCAACATTTTTTCTCCAAAGCCCATATCTTCTTACCAGTTATGTATTTATTAATTACGCTCTTTGTTTGCTGCCTATTTCCTCTCAGTAAAATGTAAGCTTTATAAGGAAAGAGTCTTTGCTCCTACAGTTGTACCTAGCCATAGCAGGACATCTAATTATTGGCTAAAGGAATGAATTTTTATTTCAGTATTTCCATCATTCCTATGTACTGAAAATCAAGCATACTAATTATGTTCATTATTTCTATATATTATTTTCCAACTTCAGTAGTCAAAGTGAATCCAGAATTAGTGTAACATGATTCACTTTTACAATTAACATTAAATCCACGTTTATTTCTGAGATTCCTGTAGGTTGCTCATATTAACACTTGATTTTCTGTCCTTTCTGCTTAGAACAACAGACTCCAGCACACAAATACAACTCACAAGGTGCGGAAAGATTACCCTGGGTATCTTAATGTTGGTGATTGCCTCAGTAGTCATTGGACTCATCACTTATTTTGTCATTTACGGTAAGTACTAATTATGTCTGACTTTCCCATAAAACAGAAATAATTCCATTACTGGGAAATTTATGGGTTTGGGGAGTGGGAGAAGGAAAGGAACCAGACAAATTTATCAGAGAATTTCTATGGTTAATAGCATGTACTGCAGATTTTGTTATTTAGTGATATTTGGTATATTCTTTAATTCCAGGTGAATATCTAGGTTCTGGGAAAACATTAATGACTAAAGTAGTCACAGTCCCTACCTTTGCTGAACTTACAGCTTTCTGAAGAGATAATCATTGATTTAACAAATACAAAATCTTAGGATCCGGGATTTTAAGTTAAATTTCTTATTCCAATGCCTGTATTTTTTCTTTACACAATATTTTCTTCTCAAAATTCTCCACAAAAGTACATCATTCCCTATTATTGAAGAATGAAAAGGAAAAAATTATGGGATCCTCAGATTTGATTTTCCTTTAAAGTAGCTCTTTTGTAGTAAGTTCTTTGTGTCCTTTTCTTGATATATTCTTTTCTTTCACCTACTCTTTCCTTTGTTTCAACACTGAGAGCCTTGTTATAGGAAAAAATATTCCCTACATTGCCACGAGAATAATTTTGTTGAGTAAGAAAATAGACAAATATTATAAATTTAGTAACACTTTTAAATTAACTTGCATCCAATTGTATCTACCTATGTTTGAAAATAAGCAATATGTACAAAAATCTTTGTAAACCAAGTCTAGAACAATGCTTCTGTATATAAACATTTCTCTGTAGAATCGTCTGCTGCTACCACCTTGTCCCTATTCTGTAATTCATGACTCACAGATTGGGAACTGCAGTTTTAAAACAGTATTTTGATAAAAATACACATTTGATTAAAATTCACATTTAGGGAAAAAAAGTACCTAGCTAAACTTCCATTTCAGTTTATGAGGAAAAAAGATACACAGAAATAAAACTGTATATAGTGAAGAGGCATTATCCCCAAGAATGAAGTGTTTACAACCATCTCTGTTTCATCTTCCAAATATAGCTTTTTATTATAGACACAGACTTATTGTTTAGGTGAACAAGATGACTAGGATTATTGTAATGCAAGCTGCTTCAGCTACCAGACTTAAGAGTCACAGTCACAGCATATGCCTATAAACCCTTGAGTAAAAGGTGTGTATTCAAGAAATAGACGTACAACCTACGCCCTTCATAAAAGGTATAGAAGTCCTAGAAAATAGGCGATAAGAAAAGTGTATTTTAAAACAGTGTCTTTAGAAATAGATATACTAGAATTTTTCTTTCACTAAAAACCACTCTAATAGACGAATAGATGAATTTTTCCCCCTTTCCATCAAACATGGATTTTGAAAGACCAGTGTGACCTTGGAAATACCCTGGCCAATTTGGGAACACAGTGGACTGGAGTCTGACCTGCACCTGGAATGTATCTGATGTACAAGAGACTTGGTGCTCATCTAGAAGAGTGGAGAGGATGTGGTAACCTTGGGTAACTTGAATGATCCTGAGACCAAAAAAAATAAGTATGTTTCCTATGAACCAGATATAGACCACGTTGGGGCAGGGGGAACACTCATCTTAGGTTCTAGCCAAGAGGGCATTTGGAGGGATAATGGGATCTCAGGTTAGGGAAATGAGAAATATTTCCTGATGCTTAAATACTCAAGCTGGACTATTTCCAAGTGAACTATAATCGAGACATCACCAATGAATAAAATATACGTTGAGTTCAGAAAAACCTAGAATAGAGTCAGTTTTAATCATGTACTATATTCCTAGAATACCTAAGATAGGTGCCAGATTCCCACCCATTAAAAGTAGAACTGATTCAGCTCATTTCTTGGGAAAAGAATAATAATCTGAGTTTGGGGAGAAAAATTTGGAAGTTAAAGTTTTTCATTAAAACTTTAATTTTAAATCAATTTCAAATTTTGATTATTAAACAGAATCAGGTAATTATTGAACTGATACCATGTTTTGTGACTTATAGTGCACATAGGTGCTTTTATTACTAAAAAAACTGAAACCAAAATTGTTTTGTGATGACCTCCTATAAAATATACTCGTTTTAAATACAAGTATATATGCACACATATATAAGTATGTGCACACAATATATACACCTTTTTCCATATATAATCACCACTTTAATTTTATTCCGAAGCAATCCTATAGTTTTAGTTATTCCAGAAGAAACTACTCATGTAAAATAGGAATATTAATATATTTCAGATTTCACTCTGAAGAGAGTCTTAGTAATAACTACTTCCCAGAAATTATAAACTTCAGTGGCTTATAAAAACAAAAAGTTCAAAATTAAACGCTTCTGCATGAGAGTAAATTTTCTTAATAACGTAAGTTTTCACAAGTCAGCAAACCTGTAGGAACAAGAATAGACCCTCCTGAGGCTGTGTAAAGTACTTTAATAGGGCTTCCCAAGTCTTAAATTTTATTTCCTTTGTCTTTATTTTTTATTTTTTTCGGTAACAGAAAAGACATAACATGTCAGGTGTAATTACTTATATTGTTAAAAGTCACTAAATGGTTTTCACCTTAAGGATGCCACAATATCTTGTACAAATTAAAAATGTAAAGTTCTTTTAGACTCTACCTTTTTGTTACTAAACAAAATCTCAATCTAACACATTTAGACCATCTATATCTTTTGGCATCATATAGAGACAGCCTTATGATACTCCTTTTGAATGCAGATTTCATCAACATTCTATTTTTATTTCATTACCCCAGACTCCAGACCTGGAAGCAGGAGCCATCTCCACACAATTAATTAGTAATTAGTATTTTAGTCAAGTAAGGACAGCTGGACAAATCAAAGCTTAGCATAAATTTTCACTACAGGATGTATACTTTACTTTGCTTTCTCTAATCCCATGTAATGATAATGGTGTGTCTTCTGTTTGGTTGACTTTGTAAGAGAGGGAATAAGTGCCCTGAAAATAGTACAGTGTGAGAAAGAATAAGGGTTATGAAACTCTGCACAAATTCCACTCAAGCTTTCACTGGGTGATTGCTAGACACTTAATGGCAGGTACTAGGCAAGGTACTGAAATAGGGATTTAGCAGTAATGAAGATCTTCTAGAGCCTCATACTAATCCTTGCACTAAAATTGTTCAGCATCTATAGCAGGGTCAGCACACTTTCTGCTAAAAGCCAGGTAATACACATTTTCCTCTTGGACCGGTATAATCTCTGTTTCATCACTTGAGGCTACTGTTTGTGCTAAATTAGTCAACATGTAAATAAATGTTTGTGGATACTTTCTACTAAAACTTTATTTCTGGACACTGAGGTCTGAATTTCATAATTTTTTAAGTCACAAATATTATTCTCCTTTTGGCTTTCTAACCTTTAATGCAAAGCCATTCTTAGCACACAGGCCATGTAAAACCAGGCAACAGGCTAGATTTCATAGTTTATTGACCCCTGATCTAGAACAGTGACTTTTAACCCTGGCTGTACTTAGAATCACGTGTAAAACTTTTTTAAAACTTTTAAATAAACAAATAGCACCCGCTCTAATAGCCAATAGTGTATTTAGGTAATTAAGATTTTTTTAGCATTCTAGAGAGTCTCGTTCTTCTAATTACTCTTCCTTTTCAGACACTTCTGAATTAACTGTGAGCCACCAACGTACCCTGCTTAGATATGCACTTTCTTAATCCCTGTCTTCTAGGCTTGATGGAGCATCCAGAAGTGACCTAAACACTACATATTCTTTCCTCACTGATCTCCCCTCACCCCATCCCATGTATCCTTCCAAACCTTCTAAATTGCTTCGTCACAAAGAGAACATTTTCATAGCCACCCATCGTTAATTCATGGTTAGAATTACTCAAGATATATCAGATGTCAAGATGGAGAGAAGACTCTAGCATGGGGAGCAATATCCGAAAAACTGAACTGTCACAGGAAAGGGGAAAAATACTTGAAAACTTCTTAGGTGGAACCATCTAAATGTATGCAATATTCTAAAGTCATGGCATTTCAGGAGCGTGGGAAGAGAAGACATAACATTTACCTGAGAATCTGACACTGCTTCTTCTTCCTTCTCTGGGTTTCTTCCTCAGGAGATTATATGGAGAAATCCTGTCTGCATCTTGACATAGCCTTCAACAGATTCTTTGCCTGCTGCCACCATATCCACAGGCAAAATGGTATCGAAAACACAAAAGTCCACCCTTTCCTGTCCTTTGTTCCAGGAGAGTTTCAGGAACAATAAGCTTCTACAGGGAAACCAAACTTCGAGTTTCTCTTCCTTGGCCTCAGGAGCCATCCCTTCCACAGAAGCCAAAAAGTTCTCGTTGTGCCAGCAAGCACAGGGCAGGCTCTCTCTCTATTCAGCCAGATGAAGGAAAAGTCCTGCAGCACTCAGCAGCTTTTTCAGGCTTTAATGCTCTTTCTAAGCCAATTGCAGTGGCGCAAGGCCGCAGGCTGGCAAAGCGGGAACGCGGAGGAATCAGCTCCTGGGGAATCTTTACTCTTTCTCATGGTCTCTTCCTCTCCTAGCCGCTGTAGCCATCTTTTGTCTCTGAGTGACGCTGCCCTTACAGCCTCAGCCTCCAGGCACCCGCGCGCACATTCACGCATGCCCACACCACACTGCAGGTGCCTGCCATCAGGCTTGCGTGCCCCGCAGGCTCCCAAGCACCTCCTGCACTGCAGGCCACAGGCCATAGCCAGAGGCTACAGTCATAAAAACCTGACCAATTTCACTTATCCGACAATTGTGCTTTAATACAGATAATGTAGGAGTCACTGTTCTGCCCCTACCAAACTCTTAGAAAGCTGACGCTGTTAAGTCCCATTGGACCAGAAGTTGAGGCAACACTTAAAACACACTGGGAAGCCCTCATCTTAATTAACCTTAGACTCATCTTAAAATCACCAGGAGCACATACTTATAACAATATTGATATTGAGTGCAAACCAATAGACAGGATCTGGGGGGGAGGGGTAACACAATAGAGGATAGATCATAGAACTTCACATGTGTTCCTAACTGGAAGTCTGCACTGAAGCCATTTATCCATGCCTTGCTTCTCCATCTTTTTTTTTTTTTGCTTCTCTATCTTTTAATGTGTATTTAAAAATTTGATGGATGTTAACTAGATTTGTGATGATCATTTTGCAATTTATGCAAATATCAAATCATGTTGTAAACCTGAAATGAATATAATGGTATCTCAATAATATCTCATTTTTTTAAAAAGTCACTTGGAGATCAAAATAAGCAGTAAAAGAAATAAAAATTCAAAGAGGAGAATTAGTGTGAATCTTTTCTCCCCAGTACTCTTAACTCTAACCCAGAATGTGACCTAAATTATATATCTCCCTTTCTTCCAAGAAAGAATATCAATGAAAATAACCAAATATGAGATACTAGGTCATAACTGTTTTTTCTGCTCTAACCTACTTCACATTTGAAAGAGAGGAGCTAATCTTTTATTATGACAGTCTGCTAGTGCCGCTGAATGCCAACTGGTGTATTCAATTTGCCTCTATATCTTCTAATTCAGGGCTCAGTGCTCTAATATGATAACGGCTAGAGAAAGACTTTCATCCCTAGTGTTTGAAATTATATATGTATGTAGAATATTATATATCCAACAAGTAAATATAACCTAATAGTCCCTCAGTTCCCTAGATTTTTCAATCCTGATATCCTACTAGAAAAATTAGAAGTCATAGATTATTTGTAAATAAAAATATGAAACAAAAAATATCTTCCTTTCAGAATTGTCTTCTTTTCCCAGCTTTACAGAGATAAATTAACATATAACATTGTGAAAACAAGCTTTGATGTACTTGTGTATGCAAAATGATAACCACTATGCATTTAAAGTGATTAGCACCATCACTGTCGTGCTAGTTTACGCCTCCAATGTGTCACATGATCAATCACTTTGTTGTGGTAAGAACATATAAAAGGTACTCTCTTAGCAACTTTCAGGTATATAATACAATATTATAAAACACAGTTACCATTCTACATGTTAGATCCCCAAAATTTATTCATCTTATTACTGGAAGTGATACCAAACACCAGCCTCAGTTCCCCTTGGTCAATGAAAGGAAAGAGTTTGAAGAAAAGAAAGTAGTTTAATTTGTCTACAAACTGAGGGGAGCAGAGTAGTGTCTGAAAGACCGCTGTCCTGCTCGTTGGAGAGGGTGGGGTTTTTATACAAAGGAGTTAAACAGAAAAGGGGAGAGATGGACAAAGGTCAGCATGCCTTTTTTTTTTTTTAATACAAGCTGGGGTACAGGCCAGAGGTGTGGGGCGACGAGAGGGTTCAACAGAGACACAGTGGGGAGCAGAACAGGCAGATCAGAAATACACTGCTGAGGGGCGCAGCGGGCGAGGGAGGAGAGGTCTGCCTCACCATGTGGGATTCTCCCCGGTTGGGCGTCGAACTCGCATCACCGCTGCGGACAGCTCCAAGGTGCAGAGCGCAAACGCTGCGCCACCAGGGAGGCCCAGCATGTCCTTTTGATATAGGCATATGGAGATTTCTTTAGAATGCAAGAAGACAAATGTTAAATGCAGCAGATAGGATTGCTTATTTGGTGGAACAGGAAAAGAGACTTGTCCTGTTGCCACTGGATCAATAGTTTATACCCTATGACTGATAGCTTCCCATTCCCTGCATGCCTCAGCCCCTGGTAACCACTACTTCACTCTTTCTATGAGTTTAACCTTTTAAATTTCACATGTAAGTGATATCAGACAGAATTTCCACATGTCTTTCTCTAAGAATAATCCCCTTAAGAACTGGGCCTCCCTAGTGGCCAATCACTTAAGTCTCAGTGCTATCGCTATCACAGCCCACTGCTATGGCACAGCCCACTCTTTGGCCTCAGTTCCACCCCAGGCCAAGGAGCTGACCCACATGGCACAGCAGACATCTCCTGTCTCGCCCACTGCTCCCCTTAGCAGTGTTTTTCAGTATATCTGCCTTTCTGCTCCTCACTCTGTCTCTGGTGAATCCTCTCACCTCCCTACACCTCTGGTCTACACCCCAGTTCTTCTATGCAAAAATTAATAAATAAATTGTTCCTGTTGTTACAAATGGTAAGATTTCCTTCTTTTCCAATACATTTTTTAATAATATCCCATCGTGTACTGTCCTTCACTTTATTTATCCATTCATCCATTCATGATTGATTTATTAACGAGACTATCCTTTTTCCATTGAATATTCTTGCCTCCCTTTTCAAATATCAGTTGATCATGTATGCAAGTGTTTATTTCTAGGCTCGCAACTCTGTTTCATTGGTCTCTGTGTCTCTGTTTTAATTATTATAGTCTTTGTAGTATAATTTGGAATCAGGGAACATGACGCTTATGGTTTTGTTTTTTCTCAAGATTACTTTGGTTATTTGTGTGTGAGTGTGTGTGTGTGTGTGTGTGTGTGTGTGTGGTTCCATATAAATTTTAGGATTGTTTGTTCTATTTCTGTAAGAAAAAAAATGCCATTGAAAATTTGATATGGATTGTATTGAATCTACAGATGGCCTGGATAGTGCGAACATTTAAAAAAATATTAATTTTTCCAGTCCATGAACAAGGATATCTTTCCTTTTTATGTGTGTCATTTCAATTTCTTCTATAAAAGACTTCTAGTTTTTAGTGTGCAGGTCTTTCTCCTCCTTGGTTACATTCATTCCTAAGTATTTCATTGGTTTTTGTTATCATGAATAGGATTGCTTTCCTTATTACTTTTTCAGATGTTACATTGGTAGTATACAGAAATACAACTGTTTTCCATATGTTGATTTTGTATCCCCCCACTTTACTGAATTCAGTCAGTCCTAAGAGCTTATGTGTAGTCTGTAAGTATGATTATATCATCTTCAAATAACAATTTACTCCTTTATTTCCAATCTGGGTGACTTTTATTTCTTTATCTCATCTGATTTCTGGGGATAAAACTCAGTACTATGTTGAATGGGAGTACTGAATAGCAGCACCCTTGTCTTTGGGGTCCCCTTATCTTAGAGAGAAATCTTTCAAATTTTCATTCTTAAGAATCTTGACTATGGGTTTGTCACATAGGCCTTTATTAATTTTAGGTATGTTCCTTCTAAAAATGGGCTGAGCATTTTTACAAAATGAAAGAATATTGTATTTTGTCAAGTGCTTTTTCTACATCTATTGAGATGATGATATGACTTTTATCTTTCATTCTATTAATGTGGTGTATCACACTTACTGATTTACACACATTGAATCATCCCTGCATCCTAGGGGTAAATATCATTTACTTATAGTGTATAATTTTAATGTACTGTTAAATTCAATGGCTAGTATTTTGTTGAGAATTTGCCCCTGTATTCCCTAGAAATATTTGTTTATGGTTTTCTGGTAGTTTCCTTATCTAGCTTTGGTATCAGGGTGATGCTGGTCTCACAATATAAGTTCTGAAGTGTTCCACCATCTTCCATTTTTTAAATAATTTTGGGAAGAATCAGCATCCTTATTTAAATGTTTATAAAGACACCTGATCATTTTCTGTGATAAAAGCTTTTTTATTACGGATTTACTTTCTTTACTTGTCATTGGTCTATTAAGATTTTCTATTTCTTCATGATACAGTCTTGGTAGATTATCTGTTTCTAGGAATTGATCCATTGCTTCTAGGTTATCCAGTTTGTTTATACATAATTGCCCATAGTAATTTCTTGAGATTCTTTGCATTTCTGTGGTATCAGTTATAATATCTCTTTCACTTCTGATTTTGAGTTATCTTTCAATCTAGCTAAAGGTTTGTCAATTTTATCATTTCAAAAAGGAACTTGGTTTTGTTGCTCTTTTCTATTATATTTTCTAGTTCCAATTTCATTTATTTCAGCTCTGGTAGTTGTTACTTTCATCTTCCTAGTAATCTAGAGCTTAATTTATATATTTTTGATATTTCCTTGGGGTATAACTTTAGGAAGTCTTATTTTAGATCTGTCTTTTTCCTTATTTAGGCAGTTGTTACTATAAACTTCCCTCATAGAATTGCTTTTGCAACATCCCTTCAGTTTTAGTATTTTGCATTTTGATTTTCATTTGCTTCAAAATATTTTTTTATTTTCTTTTGAATTTCTTCTTTGACCTATTGATTTTTTTTTTCAGGAATCTTTCATTTAATTTCCACATATTTGTGAAATTTCTGGGTTTCCTCCAGTTACCGATCTATTTCTGTATTACTGTGGTTAGAAAATAGAGTTGGGAGTCCTCCCTGGTGGCGAAAGGGGTTGAGTCTCAGCACTATGAAGCTATCCGCAGCACGAGTGGCTCCTGGCCAGGGAGATTCCCACATGGCACAGCAGACCTCTCCTGTCTCTCCCACTGCTCCCCTCAGAAGTGTACTTCAGTCAATCTGGCTGTTCTGCTCCCCGCTCTGTCTCTGGTGAATACTCTCACCTCCCCATACCTCTGGCCTATACCCCAGCTCTTGTATGCATAAATAAATAAATCTTTAAAAAAGAAAAAAAAATACAGTTCATATAATTTAAGTCTTCTCAAATTTGCTAGCATTGGCTAACATGTCATATGATAGGCTTTATAATGTATCATAAGATCTATCCTGAATATATTCTTCTGCACTTGAAAAGAATGTATATTATCCCAGATTTGCATGGAATTTTCACGTATATCTATTTTGTTCATTTCATATAAAGTATGGGCCAAGACCAACATTTCTTTGTTGATTTTCTGTCTGAATGATTTGTGCATTGCTGAAAGTGGGGTAATGAAGTGGGGTAATATTGTATTGTTGTCTATTTCTTCCTTCAGATCTAAGAGTATTTGCTTAATATACTTATGTATTATGTTGGGTACATATATATTTATGGTTATTACGTCATCTTGATGAATTGACACCATCATCATTACATAGTAATCTTTGTCTCTTATTAAAGGTTATTTTGTCTAACACAAGTACTCACTCAGCATGGGTATTTATTATCATCTTTGCAAGTTCGATCCATTGAAAGTACTAGCTCATTTTACTTTGAATTTTTGATTATTTTTGAATGGGCAGGAAGATTTTTCCAATAAATTATCTGTAGCCACTGACATAAAGGATTTTCTCGGGATATTACAAAATGCTTTTAGTTCCTCTTTTCTCTTTTCTTTTTCTTTCCTCTTCCTTCTTATCTTCCCTTCCTTTCCCTTTCTCTCTCTCTCTCTCTCTCTCTCTCTCTCTCTCTCTCTCTATATATATATATATATATATATATATATATATATATATATATATCGCGCGCACGCGCGCACTCTCACTCTCACACACATACATTTTGTGCCTACCCAGTCTATGGAGTGGAGGGTATTTGAAAAGCATTACCAAAAAATGTAATTTTCATTATATTTGACATATTAAAGTAGTACAATTCAACCTAACATTCATCTTCTCCTTCATACAGCTTTTCTAAGGCTGTAGGATCACTTTTTTTGCTGTTGATCTATTTAATTAATTTGCGGTATTTAAAAGTCATGCCACATTTTACTTTCTTCTTTATTCATTTTCACTTCCTAGGTAATTCATAAATGATAAAGCCTAGTAATCTGCTGATTTTCCTAAATGTAATCTGTAATGATCACAAAGACTAAGAAAACTGTCTATGCTTTAGTATTTCTTCTTATGGTAAAATAAAATTCTCTCAATTACCCAAACTTGAAAATTGACAAATTGAAATTTTACATGAAAAAACCTTGACTACATTCTTGGGTTACAGTTATAATTTCATAAATATCCCTCTGTCAAAGTTATTTCAAAAATCACTCAGAGGGAAGACTTCTAAAACGTCAAGTTATCTGAAATTTTATCAGCGTCTTCTATTTAATACATGATCTTAAGAATGAAAGGAGTCACACAAAGGACAAAATGAAACTATTTTTCCTTTTCTCTCCTCAGGGAGGACACCTTTCTACTATCATATCAGTTTTAAAGTCAAAAACATTGACTATAATAGCAAGTTTGAAAAACCATATTCACAAGAATATTTGAACCTAAGTAAGAAGATAGAGACTTTGGTAAGTTGAAATATTTTCTGTGCATTGTTTTTTTAATTCTATGCTCCTAGAAGTGCCAGAATCTTAGCAATTATATTCCAAATTGGAAATTATTAATAATTTCACATTATTTCTTACCATTACCTTGGTCTAAGTTAAGATAGTTAACCCTTTCAGAAAGTTAGCTAGAAAACATGTACAGGTAAACAAAGTAAAAAGGATGCATTTTGAAAACTTCTTAGAAATGACTGACATGTGCTAGATGAATATTTCTATTGTGTATTAATAAGCTAAATAAAAAAAATATATCCCACCTTCTACATACCTGTTTCTGCTTCTGAAACTAAGCAGTTCTCCAAGGAGGAGTAATGCACAACAAAGGAAAGAATGCATAGACCAAATAAAGATCATCTTAACTCCTTAGTGTAGAGTGAATTTTTTTAATTTTAAATGTTAAAGTATTTAAATTTTAAATTTAATTTTAAAGTATTTAAATTTTAAATTTTAAAGCATTTTAATAATATACCTTATTTTAAGTTAATCTTTACCTGACAAAAGATCCAATAAACACTCTTCATCCTCAGAAATAAGCTTCTTTTATCATAGATACCACCCTAACTCAAGTAATTCTGTTGACTAAACCAAACCCTACAAAGAGCAGTGGTAGCATCATTCATCTCCCATTTCCTTGAGAAGATTCCTGACATACGTCTCCAAATCCAGCTCTAACTAAAGCTTGTGATCTTTTCATAACATTCCACTGTCTTCCGGTTTCTGATAAATTCAAAGTCTGTAAAACTCTTAGTGTGCAATTATCATTATACTAACAGTATATACAAAATGGGAAAGAAATTTTTGGCTTAGCTCCCCTTTATTTTAAAAAGAAAATGACAAAGGAGCAATATAATAGAATGGTTAGAAATTAGATTGTAAGCCCTATTATTTATTATTTGTTTAAAATTGCTTTATTTTTTTACTGAGGTAATGTTGGTTTGCAATCATGTACATGATTTAGGGATGTAGGTTCACAGGATATATGTTCTTCAAGGATATGCTACCACACTATACCTACCACCAAAGGACCCATAATCCTCCACCGAGTCAATTAGACCTCCTCCCATCCATTATTCTCCATCCACCCCACCCTGTCCCTCTGTTAACCTCAATCCTGCCATCACATTTCTATTAAATTTCTATTTTAACTTAAAATATTTTAAATTAAATAAGCTTTGGATTCAGAGTACTTGTTCAAGCCTAAGTTTAGCCATTACTAGACATACTATCTAAGTCACTTAATGTTCCTTCACTTCAGTTTCTTCAACTAAAAGTGAGATGACAAATACCTTTATAATAGAACTGTTGTAAGGATTATATAAGGTGGAATATGTCATAATCTTAGCAGAAGTCCTATTGTTCTGTAAGTTCTTTTCAAGAAAAGATAGCCTAAGAAAATTACTACTGAATATAAGAACATCATTAATATTCTTAATGAAATTAGATATATAACAAAGTTAATAACTTTAAAATAACTACAAATATGCCACACTAAGAGAGTCACCTTTTCTGCATTAATTCAAAGCAATTCATTTAAATCAGTTAATCTATATTGATTTCAAAAATGAATATTCTAAAACTATCAGTCTTATTAATTATAATATCTTCTTGGTCAGTCAACCAACAATCCTGACATCTTACTGCAGGCACCCTTAACAGCCCTCATTCCCATTTTCTAACTCATCTGAACTACAACTCACCAGATACTTCTCCTACTCTTTCATTTACATGCATCAAAGTACCTGCTTTTACATGCCTTTATGTTTTCATTTAATATAATGATGCTCTAGGTATTATAAGTATTAACATGGGCAAAACATTAATAAGCACTACACTGATGATAATAGCATGTACCAGGGTTGTGAATCATGCATCTAACCAGTCATTATTATAATACATAGAGCCTACTTTTCTTCTGATTTTCATTAAATAATTCTTGTGATGACTGACTCTAAAAGGAGGTAAGGAATCATATTAAGAGAAGTTCTTTACTATGAAAAAGTTTTTCTAACTAAAGAGATAGGGGGCCTCCCTAGTGGCACAGAGGTTAAGTCTCAGCACTAGCAAGCCATTTCCAGCCACTGTGGCATGAGTTCTATCCTCGGCCAGGGAGCTCATCCACATGGCACAGCAGACCTCTTCTGCCTTGCCCACTGCTCCCCTCAGCAGTGTGTCTCAGTCAATTTGCCTGTTCTGCTCCCCACTCTTGTCTCTGGTGAATCCTTTCACCACTCCCCACACCTCTGGTCTACACCCCAGATCTTGTATGCATAAATAAATAAAATAAATATTTTAAAAAATATTTGTAGGGAACCTTTCCATGTTTTAGATATGTGGTTGTCTAGTGAGCAAATCAAGAAATCATATATCATTTCTTATTTTTTTGGTAACTCTTTAGTAGAGTTCCAACAGTGATCCTAAATTCAAGAATACTGTATTCTTTTGTCCAGGCAATTTTAAAAACAAAATAGGTGATTTGTATACTAAATGGAAATCAGTGTGTATTGTTTCTAGTCATAATTAAGAAATAGCAGGTTTTTTCAAAACATTTAACCAATATATTTCAAATGACTAGAAGACAATTGATGTAAACTACTGATGCACAGGGTTTTCTTTTTTTTTTTTAATATATATTTTTATTGTTATTTATGTCTTTTACGTTTTGTATTCCCCTTGGGTAGCCCACCACCAATTCACCCGTGATCCATCTCCATGGTCCCTTGTGTTCTTTTCTATTCCATTTTGTGCCCTTTTCCTTCCCTCCCTCTCCCCCCCAAACCCCCCGCTGATTGTCTCTCTCCTATTTGGTTTCCTTATAGTCCTGTTATAAGTGAAACCATTCGATATTTTTCTCTTTCTTTCTGGCTTATTTCACTGAGTATGATCCCTTCTAATTCCATCCATGTCGCTGGGTTTTCTTTTCTACTGTTGAAAAGAAAAAATAAAAAGCAGATGCCCAGCAAGTGTGCAGGTATGGGGAAAGGGTTTAAGTAAAATAACAGAAGGGACCATAGATCCAACTTAAACCCACATTTGGGAGTGCCACACTAATAAATGTTTGCTGTCTCCTTTATATCCAGCTTTATGAGTGTATTTGTCATGTAGAGATACCATCTTCCTGCCTTTATGACACATCATCCTATAATTCTTTGTCACACGGAATATTTAACAATTAGCAACAACACTGATAAATTCATGTATATGTACATAAGCTGATTTGAAAAAAGAAGTTTAAATATCTGAATTGTTTTATAAAAATTAATTATTAAGAATTTCTTAAATAATGCTATGCAGTTACTACACTAAAATTTGGTAATTAAAGAACAGGAATTCTTCAGAAAAGTGGCTCCTTCAAATGAAAAATATGGTTATTTCATTTGATCTTCAGGACATCTACTTAAGTGTAAAAGCTTTCAAAGGACAATCCCTTTTCTATTAAGTGTGGAATAGCATCATATCAAAAAAAAAAACCAATGTACATACCTCAATTCAATAATACTTCACAAATCATCTGGATAAGGTGCCACTGCTTCTTCATATGCTAGGGAGACAGTTTCTTTAAATTTCAGCTTCAAACGTTTCTATCCAGACCACTAAAATCTTCTTCATATTAGCCATATAGGTGTTTTGCTTTCATATCATTGATATGTCCACTGGGGTAGCGCTTTTTATTTCCTTCCACAACTTTTCCTTTGCCTTCACAATGTGGCTGTTTTGCTGCACAAGACACTTTACTGTGTCTCAGCTTTTGACATGTCTTCCTCCGTAAGCTTAATCATATCTAGCCTTTTATTTTAGAGTGAGGGGCTTGGGGCTCTTCCTTTTTTTTTTTTTTTTGAACAATGAAAGATCATTACAGAGTTATAATTGGGCTAATTTCAATATTATTGAGCCTCAGGGAATAAGAGGATCTAGAAAAGAGAGAAGAGAAGGACTGACAGTGGAGCAATCAGAACACATACATTTACCAATTAAGTTTATAATCTTACATGGGCATGCCTGTAGCATGCCCAAAAAATGTATAATAGTAACATAAAGATCAAGAATCACGCATCACCATACCAGATATAATAACCAGAAACTTTCAAATATTGCAAAAATTGCCAAGATGTGACCTAGAGATACAAAGTGAGTATATACTGTTGGAAAAACGCCAATGATAAACTTGCTCTATGCAAGGTTGCCACCAATCTTCAATTTGTAAAAATGCAAGTCACTGAAAAGCACAATAAAACATATCTATATTATTATTTATAATTTGCAAATTAGTGAACCATCTGACAACTGTCTTTCACTCTGGTTAATTTCATTTAGTATAATTATCTAAAGATACCTCCATTTTGTCCCAACAAGAACTTTCATCTTTTTTAATAGCTGAGTACTATTCCATTGAGTATATATTCCACAACATCTTTATCCAGTCATCTGTCAATGGGTGTTTTTTTTTAAAGATTTATTTATTTATGCATACAAGAGATGGGATGCAGGCCAGAAGTGTGGGGGAGGAATGAGAGGATTCACCAGAGACAGAGTGGGCAGCAGAACAGGCAGACTGACTGAAATACACTGCTGAAGAAAACAGCGGGTGAGTCAGGAGAGGTCTGCTACACCATGTGGGAAGCTCCCTGGCAGGGTATCAAGCTCATGCTTCAGTGACTGTGGATAGCTTCATAGTGCTGAGACTTAACCCATTGCACCACCAGGGAAGCCCCTGCCAAAGGGTGTTTAGTCCGAGTCAACTTGGCCATTGCAAATTGATAAAGGTAATTTTAATACCATAAGTGATTCTGGTTTTTGCAGTTAATAATTCCATCCTGAGTCTATAATTTTGTTTCCATCAACATAGTCCAGAATTTCCTTCTTTTCAAATGGTGACTTAGAAAGTATTTTGTGCATTTTTCTTTAGGAATAAAGGAGGGAATGAGGATGAAAAGGAATATAAAGAATGGAATGAAGTGAAAAAGAAAAAGTAGAAATTAGGCCCATCTGGTATGAAAAAGAAAGATTTAAGGTTGTGATAAGTGTATCTTTTGACTTCCATTTGAATTTCCAATCTGCTCCTCCTGATTACTGCGAAAATATTTCTGAAATCCTTGCTAAAAACACTATCTTGTTATTCTACATGGGTTTCTAAAACTTGGCATTGGTTTCAGGTCAAATATCTGACAATTATCTTCTTATAAAGTCTTCCAATACACAGGAGTCTTAAAAATAGGGATTGCGTAAGTATTACTGGATAAATTCCCATTCTGCCATATAGTTCCATGGAACATCCTAGGTTTAAAGTTACTAATCATTTTAAAGATAACAGATTTTGGTCTTCTTCAAAATATTTTATGATCTTTTGAACTATTGTGATGTTTGGGAAGATAGATACAGTCTAAAGGAAGTGAAGAAACTATGCACTGAAACCTGTAAGACACTGCCAAAGGAAATAAAAGAAGACACAAAGAAATGAAAGATATCCTGTGTTTATGGATTAAAAGAATAAACATTGTTAAAATTATAAATAAAATGATAAAATAGTACTAAGCAAGAATTGTTAGTTTCTCATCTTTTAAGTCTCACGCAAATATCACCTCTTCAAATACTGTCTCCTAATTCATGACATTGTATAAGTTTATTTTACATTTTCAATCATTTCACACAATCTCATTATCATATTTAGATGTTTATTCTTAGTCTATTTCATCCATTCAATCTCTAATAAAGCATGTATCTATTCTTATTCATAGTTTTATTTCAGTGAACAGTTATTGAAAAATTAAGACACTTCAATTGCTTTATAGCAAGAGGAAAACTATAAATTAAATCTCTGATTTCAATGAATAATTGTTTTGAAAGGCCTATTGCCAAAACAAAATCCATGGAGTTTTGTTGGATATAATTTGTAATCTGATGCTCTGGAAAATCCTACTCTGGAAAATCATCCATTAGGGTGAAGTAAGGAGCAGTTGAGAAAATAGTTCTTACATAAAATTTCTCTGAGAGATCTCCATGTATCCCATTTTGAACCCGCCAATCCCATACTATTGAGAGAACAAGGTAAATGGTTTGGAGTTCGGAGATAAAGGTACTTGACATGAGTACAAAAAAAAATCAACAGCTTCACCTCCTTCTGGGGACATTTATGTTAAGCTTTAGAATATTGATGTTCAATAAAAGCCTGAACATAGAAGACAAACTATGTCAGTTGGCCCTTTGAATTCACCTGCCCTGTCATCCTACTCTTAGGAAGGAAATGTGGTGTGTGTAACAAAGTGAATTGATCCATCATGAAGATGTTTTTCAAAAAGACACAAGTTTAATATCCTATATCATTTTCATAAATGGGTTTTATAGTTTTTTTTACACATATATTATAGTTTTATTTACAATCTGGGGAAATTTTAACCCTGTGTATTTGATAATATTAAGGAATTATTTCATTCTGGGGTGTGGGCAGATGTAAACTAAAATGGGTTTGGCCATTTATTGATAACTGGTGACGCTGAATGATGAATACATGAGGTTCATTATACTGTTTTTGGTTTTGTGTATATTTGAAGTTCTCCACAATGAAAACTTAAAAGGAAATAAAAAGTCATTATCTCTTTTATGTTTTATCAGATAAATGAAACATTTTATGGCTCCAAACTAAGAAGACATTTTGTCAAATCTCATGTTGTGCAAGTAAGGTATGTAAAAAGTCTGAGAGCATGTTTTTGTCCATCAACTTTCTATCTCACTCTCAACAGAATATCTTTGTAATGCCTACAATTGAAGGGTTGAAATAAATTTGAATTTGGAGTTTCAAAACCACTTTCAAAAATGAAAGAAGATATTCAAGGTCTGTTGGGAAATTATTAAAACCACAACCAAGAATTTGCTGATTGCATCATGTAAAGGTTAAGTGAGTTTGCTTTTATTCCAGGGCACAAAAATCAAAAGAGCAAATCTAAAAGCAGGAGATTATTTCAACATAAGAAAACAATGGGTAAGAGAGCCATATACAGAATGTCTTACCCAGAAGTGTCAAACTAGTAGCTAGTGGGCAAACTCTGGCTTACAGTTATGGAATAAAGGTAAAAGTTTGGAAATTTCACATGAAAGACAGAATTTTCAGAATGTTTTCGAAAATAAAAGATCTGATAACGCTAACAATAGGCTGAAACTGATGCTGTTCTATTTGTAACAACCTCAAACAGTCACACAATGTATGCATACATATGTACCCCAACCAGCTTCACCTTTTACCTTATATTTCTGGTTCCAATAGAAATCCAATTCTATAGATGTTGTCTGTCTAGCAAATAAGATATTTTTTCCAACACTGGTGAGGAATATATGAACAGAGCAAAATATTTAAAAAACAAAGCCACACACACAAATAGAAAAGTTAATATGCACTTGAATCTACCTGTCTCTAAAACTACAACTTGTGCTATTTTATTTTCTTGGTTTATTTTTAAATAGTCCATGTCCCAGAGAATATCATTTATATCAACTAATTACCCTGATAACAACCTTGATGTATATGTATATACTGGTTTTCCATTTTACAGAGAGGACGTTGAAGCAAAGATAGGTTAAGTGAATGACAAGGTCACACATTTAAAAAATAACAAATCAGTAGTTTGAAACCAAGCAATCTTTTTTTTTAAGATTTTATTTATTTTTGCATAGAATAACTGGGGTGCAGTCAGAGTGTGGGAGTTAAGAAGATTCACCACAGAGAGTGGGGAGTAAAACAGGTGCTCTACTAAAATACACTGCTAAGAGAAGCAGTGGGCAAAACAGGAGAGGTCTTAGGGAGAAACAGCAGAGGTCTGCTGTGCCATGTGGGCTAGCTCCCTGGCCAGGAATTGAAGTCAGACCTTCATTGCAGTGGGCCTTTGTGGAGGTAGTACTGAGACTTAGCCACTAGGCCACCAGGGAGGTCCTAGAAGCCTAGCAATCTAATGTGGATTATTGCATCAGTTTGTCTAATCTCCAAATTTTATTCCTACTACACTCCATTACAATCCTTTTTCCACACAGTAATGAAAGTGAATTGGAAGGGTTTTGCCCAAAGAAAGGTAAACTTCTTGTATCTTCATGACCAGATGGAGCAGGGTACCTACCATGTTAAACTTATACTCTCACACAGAAACTGAGAGATAGGTATTATCTCTTCTAATTTACATTCAAAGACATGGTTTTCAGATTCTGGAGAAGGCTTTAATGTTTTCAGCTATTTCAGAGGGAAGAGAAAAAACTTCACAGATTTTTTAAAGTAAATTTTCTAAAAAAAAAAAAGGGGGGGTTGGTTATCAGAGGTGTAGCGCTAGAAGAAGTCTGCTTAACACTTAACAGTACTAAGGAGGGATTGTTAAGTATTTTTCTGTCAGGAATTTGCATTTGTTCCTTCACTGAACTTGTCTAAGATGTTCCCACCTCTACTGTTCAAGTCATTACTTTATTTTCTTCATAGCACTTTTTTAAAGATTATTTTATTTCTTTGTTTCCTTGTTTATTTGCCTCACCTACTGGTATGAAGGCAGGAACCATGTGGTCTAATATGTTAAAATAGCTCCTGTGACTAAAGCTCTGTCAAGTATATTTCCTGAAATAATACATATTTGTTAAATGAATGAATATATCAATCAACAAATAAAAAGTTCAGGGATGGAAAGGAAAACTGCCTGTAGCAAAAAAATTACCGGTATTTGTTATATAAAACTAAAGATTATTTTAAAGTGAAGAAAGGGTAAAATTAAAATAACTTTCAATCCATACTTTCAGTGACAGAAATCATATGACTATCATGATGTCAGATTAAGAATTCATCTGTTTATATTTAGTTTGGTTTGGGTTCATTATTTGACCCAGTAGAAAAGTTCAGAGTGACATCGATGGTTTCATAAAATATTTAAACAAACTGAGTAATGATATGTCCTTGTCTGCTCCATAATAAACAAAGGGTTTATCCCTACAGATCAGACAAGAAAAAAATTACATTGCATAAAGGGAGATGTGGTGAAAATACTTAATAAATTGACATGAATTACTAAAGGTTCAATACTTATAAAGGCAATAAAAATAATGCATTTACAGTACTCAAAAGAAGATCACATATAACATTCATTGTAAAACCTAAAGTAATAAGAGGTGATATAGAAATTAGCTTATACATTTATTTGGAATTATCCTGGAAAAAATATTGAAATAATAAGGCCTAATAATCACTCAGAAAATCTTGGATCTTGGCCATGGTTACTGTTTTTTGTTCACGAGTGTTGTGAAGGTTTTGAAGTGGAAACTGCCGGGGTTGTTCTTGAGTCACTTAGAGCTCTGGGATTGTTGTGGATTTCCAAATGCACAAATGCAGAGAAATACCTAAGAATAGGTGATGAGACATGGCAACAAAAAATGCAACAGAATAGACATTCCATCAAGTTAGTAGTAGTTATTTCCTTAAAATTTCTGACTTTACATTTTCATTTTGAAGTCAGAATTACAAATCATTTCAGTCTAGCAGTTTTGTTCAGTCATGATTCCAACAGGTAAGAGAAAAATGACACCTTATTGCAAATTGTGCATCCATCAATTAAAAAAAAGGAAAAACAGCAATAATTCTATAATCTTATCTGTTACATTTCATTTTTGTTATTTGCTATTGGCTATTCCTACAGAGTCCATAGTGGATTTATAATGCATTTATATTAATGGGTAATTTCTATATAGCGCTCAGCTAGTTCAAAATACCTACATATCCATTATCTTATATGAGGTTTACAATAAGCTAATAACTAATATTATCATCCCATTATAGAGATAAGAAAACTTAAGTACAGAGAATGCCAACAGCTTGCTATAATCAAGGAGTTGCCTTGATTATTCAAATGATGAATCTAAAATACTAACTCAGTTCTCCACTTCTAAATTACACTCTGTTTACTGTTCACCATGTCTATAGAATGTCATTCCTACTTCCTAGACAGGAACTGGAGTAGTTTCCAGGAGATGCTTAAAGAAAGTTAGAATGACTTCACTAAGAGTGATAGAGGCTCAGTAGTAAAAGCATAATTTGTTTGTTTCTGTTTACAGCCGAGCCAAAGGGAAAGTGATAATACATGCTGTGCTGAAGTTTAAATCCTGTTATAAAAATAATGCAGCAAAGTACTGGGATAAGATAAAAGCCATTTTACAACAGAAGCTAAAGGGTGAAACTGGGTCTTTATTTATAGATTATTCTTCTTTTAGATTTTCAGGTAAGCCTTTTTATATAAGGTATAAAAAGATTTTCATCTTTTATTTGAATATGGTGTTTGATTCTCAAGTGAAAACAGCACTTCTCCCTTAAAATATCATTTCATATGCAATGATAATTACTTTTAATCAAGGTTAAAGTAATCAAGGTTCATGTTTATCAATTTCTTGGATATATCATTCTTGTGCCCTGGAATTAAACCATATTGGTGATGTTTTTCTTTTTTCTTTTAAGTAATCAATGTCCCAAATAACATTTCTTTGCAAAGTAAAGTACCATTATACATCAACTCTTATGGTTTGTTCTGTGATTTATGATTTCTCTCAGTTCCTCTGGATGTCTCAAGAATCTAGACCTAAAATGCAGAATTGGGTTTGAACTTCCTTACTATCAATAGCATTATTTTTTCTTTTTAAAGATTTATTTATTTATGCATATAAGCTGGGATGTAGGCCAGAGGTGTGGAGTGGTGAGAGGATTCACTAGAGACAGAGCAGGGAGCAGAATGGCCAGATCGACCGAAGTACACTGCTGAGGGGCGCAGTGGGCAAGGCAGAAGAGATCTGCTGTGCCATGTGGGAAGCTCCTTGGCTGGGAATCGAACTCGTGCTGCAGTGGCTGCGGATAGCTTCGTAGTGCTGCACTTAACCCGTTGTGCCACCAGGAAGGCCCTTAAAGTTTTATTTTTTATTTATTTACACATATAAGAACTGCCATGCAGATCCAAAGTGGGGGTGAGGCAGAGGGGATTCACCAGAGACAGAGTGGGGAGCAGAACAGGCAGATCTACTGAAACACACTGCTGAGGGGAGCAGTGATAAAGACAGGAGAGGTCTGCTATGCCAGATGTGGGTTAGCTCCCTGGCCCGTGGTTTAACTTATGCCACAGTGGCTGGAAACAACTTGATAACACTGATACTTTAACCCCTGTGCCACCAGGGAGGTCCACATTACTCTTTCTTGATGGAACTTTAATGAACATTGTCCATGCAGTCTTACATAAAATCTAATTGTTATTTTTTTGCCTAAAAGCACTGCGAGAGATTGCCTCTAAAATAAGGAATAATGGTTTCTCATTTTCCAGGATCTTAAGTGTCTCTCTGTTAATAGTACAGTCAACACCTGGGACAGCTAAGCTAGGCTATCAGTTCTCTGCAACAGCAATTTTAACCAAGGGCAGAAAAGTATCCCCAGCCCTACAGGAAGTACTAAAAAGATTAAATACTTGTGAGGAAAAAAAATTCTAAGCCAAGTGTTCAATTGCATGGGCCATCAAAAGAATCAATAAGCAAACCTTGAACATGCTTCTCCTGGATAAGAGGCCATTATGTTGTTGAAATGTGACTCCTTTTGTTTCATTAGCTGCTTCTTTCCTTCTCACACAATTTACCCTATGTGTTATTGTGAAAGAACACAGAGAAGAAAAGCAATTCTCCAGTTTTTCATTGACACCAAAGATATATTTTTGGAAATTCTTCTACTAAAACACTTGCAAATGTGTAAAGAAATAGCATTATATTCCAAGTATTCCCCTCAAATTTAAAAATATTACTTAGGATCCCAAGAAAACATATTTTCTGGGGATCTTTTCCAGATTTTTCTTGGTTGTTTTATTTATTACAATGTTCTTCTAAAATTTTATGAAGAACAGTGACTGTTAAGGATATCGTGTTTAAGTGCAGATAGTGCTTTGGTATTGTTTTAACCTCTGCCTGTTGTTTAGTAACTCCTTCCCATCCTTCCTCACCTCTCAGCACAAGTTAGATGCCTCATGAAGCTGCCTGGAGGTTCACAGGTGCAGGATCAAACCCAGACACCCACAAGGCCCAAAGCAACAATGAAATGAGTTAACGCTAAGTTCACAAGCCAGCTCTCACCAAGAGAGATTGTGAATATTCATTATTCACCATATAAATAGGTCTCTGATTTAGGAATCTATGAAAAATATATTTAGATAGTTAACCTTGCTGTCATCCATCTTTATTGAATAGTCTGACCTTCTTATATAGTTTAGTTATTGAGTTGCTTCGATCTTGCTAAGTATGTCAAGGTTTTGGATTTCATATTGATAAAAGCCTCTTAACAGAAAGAAAAAAGTGACCATTTAATATAGTGTGGCTTTAGACTTCATTTATCAGTGCTTTTAGTTACAATGAATGACCAGATATAGCACCAATGTTCCCAAATTACTAAGCCTAGAAAGAGGGCATTATGCTAAGTGAAATAAGGCAGGAGAAAGACAAATAATGTATGGTCTTGCTCATATGTGGAATACAGTCTGACAAAGAGTCAGGAAAAAAAAAAAAACCTAGAAATCTCACTGTAAAACAGAATCCCAGTAAAGAAGGGAAAAGTTGAGAGCAATGGTAAGAGGGAGCACAATGGATTATGGTGAAGGACTATAGGTGCTTGGTGTAGGTATAGTGTGGTAACATACATCAAAGAGGTGGGTTCTATATCTCTCTTTTTAAAGGTTTATTTATTTATGCATACAAGAGCTGGGTTGTAGGCCAGAGGTGTGGGGAGGTGAGAGGATTCACCAGAGACAGAATGGGGAGCAGGACAGGCAGATTGACTGAAATACATTGCTGAGGGGTGTAGTGGTGAGACAAGAGAGGTCTGCTGCACTATGTGGGTTAGCTCCCTGGCCTGGGATCGAACTCGTGCTGCAGTGGCTGTAGATAGCTTCATAATGCTGAGACTTAACCCCTCGCACCACCAAGGAGGCCCTGGGTTCTATATTTCTGAATCATACATAGTGTTGTAAACCCTATTTAAAGAAATTATTCATAATAATAATAATAATTAAGACCTATAACCATAATACATAACTTTGTTTTCTGCTCACTCCTGAATTCCATGAAAGATGACAATGACAATGCTATTAACTTACAAGGTACTACAAAATTAGTATTTTTGGATTATATACTTCAATGAAAGATTGATGTTTTCTCTATCAATTATGTTTTTGAACTCTCATATTTTATTTCTTTGTCATATTTGATTTCAAGCAGAGTCCTTGCTGCTATTTCTATTTTCTCTATGATCTTTCTTCTGTCTTCTTCCAAGTCACTTAAGTATTTTGAAGTAACTTATATACAAGAATTAGTATAGAGGTGTGTTGGGCATCCTCATGCATCATATGAAGTTTAGAGCATTTACATTATGATACATATTTAAGCTCCTTATTCTTGACTTTATTTTCGGAAATTTTGCCAAGGCTTCTGAAAGATGTGGAGAATTATTCCTGCTGATACCAAAATGCCTAACAATAAGTTCAGGAATTTACTTAAAATAATATTTTTAAGTACTTTTCAAATGAAACCTCAAGCTTAAAGCCAAAAATATGTATTATTGAATAAATCAACTATGTATTAGATACTTTCCAGATACTTTAAGAGAATTTAAATATTAATAGTTATTGCACTAAAAGGCCCATTGTCAACAGGACACACAAGGCATATTTCCACAAAAATATCCAAAAGCTAAGAGTAGCTTTACCAAACTAACATTCTTATTTTCTAATATCTGTGAGAGTAAAGGCCACAAGTATTTTATAAAAGTCACTTCTGATAGTCAGACACTAATTTTAAACAATTCATACTAAAACAATCCATTTGTGAACTCCACTTAGTTCGGTTAATTGCCTGGACTACTAAAAGATCCTTCAGGAATGACTCAGTTCTAGACAGAAAAGACTCTGAGACTCCACACCAAAAGAGATTATTAGTAGATCAAAACCCAACTGACTTGATTCAATGGATTTCTAAACTCATCTTGCCAATTTAGATCAAGTATTTTTGAGTTTTTGCCATAAGCATCACATCCTTTCCTTGACACTACTTGACTGAATTGCCAATATGCTTGAATTTTGATGAATTTTCAATTACACTTCATCATGACCTTTCCAATTGTGAACTACCCTGATAAGAGAATAAAAATACAAGCTACCGACTGGGGAAAAAAAATTTGCACACCACATATTAAAGAAGTGGTACCTAGAATATATAAACACTTGTAACTCGGTGAAAAAAAACAAGTGATTCAATTTGAAAATGGGTAAAAGATGTTGAGATATTTGACCAAAAAAAAATGCAATAACAAGCACATGAACAAATGTTGACTAGTATTAGTAACTGGAGGAATACAATGAGCTGTTCCTACATATTTACAATCATGTTTTACTTCTATGAAAATTTAAAGTGATGAGCTTTGTGCTGGCAAGGTTATGGAGAAACTGAATCACTCATACAATGCTTGTGGGAATGTAAAATGGTACATTCACTCTGAAAACAGTTTGGTAATTTCTTTGAAAATAAACATGCTACTATCATGCAATCCAGCAATTACATTCCTGGGCATTACCCCAGACAAATAATGACTTGTGTTCAAATGAAAAAAAATATAGTATACCTTGGTTTTTACAGTATCTTTATTCCTAATCACCCAAAACTGAAAACAAAACAGATATCTTTCAAGTAAATAGTTAAACTCAGACTCACCATACCATGGGCTACTACTCAACAATGAAACAACTTGGGTGGATCTCTAAAGAATCGCATCGGGTGAAAGAAACCAATCCAAAAACTTACATATGATTTTATTTATGTGAATTTATGACATTCTTGAAATAACAATTATAGAAAGGGAAAGCAATTAGTTGTTGTCAGAGATTAATGAGGAAGTAATATGGAAGGAAGCAGATGTAGCTATAACTGGACAATATGATGAATACTTATGGTTATAGAAATGTTCTACAGCCTCAATGTCAGTAACCTGGTTCTGATATTGTACTGTAGTTGAAAAATATTACCTTTACAACATATTTGAAAGATAATATCTTTCAGAAAATTGGATAAAGGGTACATAAATATTATTTTTAACAATTGCATATGAATCTACTATCATCTCACAATAAAATATTGAATTTTTTTTAATTATAAAAGTTTACACATTTCTTGGGGTTAGATCTTAGGTATGAATTTATCTCATCTCTCATGTTCCTAGATTTCTGAGATTACTGTCATATCAAACATTATTTAAATAAGTCATAGTGCAAAATTTTTAAATATCTTTGGGAAATTTGGAAATCTTTTAAAGACCGAAAACCTAGCAGCATGAAACTACTCCTACTAAAATATGATATCTTCTCTTCCATTCCAATGGCCTAAAATCTTTTTATATTCAAAAACACATAATAAAAATTTGAAAGCACTGAAGTTATCAGAAAAAACACTTTGATTTATCTAATATTAATTATTATTTACATAAGACTGTTTCCTGTTTCTATTAACGAAATAAACATCAAATAGCCATAAGTGTCAGTTTTAATGTCAGTTTTAATGTTTTCCTTTCAAGTGATTTCTATTTCTGATAAGATATGCATCCAGGAGCTTTTATTAAAGCTCATGATGTGGGATAGGGGATAATCAATAGGGGACAAGCAAAGAATAGGCATTCAAAATATTAACAGCTCTTTAAAAAAAAAATAAAGAAGGACATATCTTTACTAACTCTGTTAATTCAGGTGAGGAAGAAATTTAAAGATTTCAGAAATGTTTTCCAAGTCAGTTTTTCCATTCTTTATACCCTTTCCCTTGCTTGTCTTTTATGTAGGATTTCCAAATAAATACACAAGAGTCCTATGTATTCTGAAACAGAGAAAAGTAGTTGTGGTTTGTGTTTAATGGCAGCCTACTAGTATAACTTCAAAAGCCATGTAATTGTTATGGATTCACTCATAAGTGTTGCATAAAACAAGTCTATAAATTCTGTATGGTTGTAATTGGTTCATTAACCATTACCTGAATGTTTTTATTATTCAGCATTTTGTTAAATATGTATAAATTACAAAAGAAATAATTTTCAAGGGAAAAAAACATTTAAAACAAGCAACCTTAAATAAGCTACAGAGAAAAAAACTAAATTTGTTCAAATGAACAAGTGAATATTACTAGGTGATGGTAATTTTGAGACAAAAACTACTATATGCAAGTTGGCAAGGGGAAATAAAGCTAAAGAATTACCTAAGAAGAGGAAAGGGTACTTGGAGATGCTCCCTCATAAATTGGGCCTTAATGAAAACAATGGGCATAAACTGAAAGGATTCTACTCCACCATTACACTCCAAGTTCTTTAAGGACAGAGTCTGTATCTGTTCTTTGATTCCTGGCTCATGGAAGAAACATCATCACTATGCCATCAAAACACAGACCCTCACAATGTGTACAGATACCTAGGAGACCCAACTAGAAACTTTCCAAACTGGAAGCCTTAATCCTAAATATTAATTTCCTGTCCAGCATGTGTCCTCAAAAGAACCCCTTAGAACTACAAGGATAGCATTTCAAAGGCATAAGACAGATATTATCACTTAGATTGTCCACTACTCACTACATCAGCTTAACTGGCTAAATATATTCCTCATGGAATCTCTGTCTTCTCATCATTATAGTGAACTTTTGCACTGCTCCCAAAGCTTAAAATCAATGATGGACTATGAGGAAGGGTTATGGGTGTCTTTGTGATGAGTGTAGTTCTCCCGAATGGGAGAACGTATATCTCTAAACTATATACAATGTTGTTAACTAATGTTACATCAATAAAAAAGGGTTTTTTAAAATCACCAATGACTAAGATATAGATATAAATAATAAAAAATAATTAATAAATAAATAAATCAACAATGACTAAGATATAGAAGAAGCATATGTAATATACAAACAAAAATGCTTAAAATTTTTTGTATTTCTTAAAATATGCATGAAGGCCAAAAAATGAAGCATAATTCTACCTTAAAAGCTACCATCTACATATGCAACTGGCTATTAATTAAGTTTAACTACTTCATAAAGATTTAATTCATTAAAACGTAATAAAATTCCTTTTTAAATTTTACCTTTAGAGTCCAATTGGCAAACATATTAAAGATACATTATGTGTAAAACTTATGTATGTCGCTAAGGAACAAAAAATGATATGTAGTGTCTAACCACAGATGTAATTTTCAGTATAATTAAAAACAAAGAAAAACATTTATTGAAGTTAAATATGTAGTCAGGTGACTAATAAAATCTGCAGTGAGAGAAGGATCTAGATTTTGTTCAACCACAGTCCAGGTGCATGCTCTGTTCCTTTGCCTTTAACACAAAGTAATCATACTAATGTTCCAGAGTAGTGTGTGTGTGTGTGCGTGTGTGTGTGTGTGTGTGTGTGAAAATATTATGAATGAACTTACATGGTAGAATATGATCATTTTGGTGTCATATGACAATTTTAGTAGTTACCATGTACATTTATTGTTTTAAGATTTTCAAAAATTTACTACATGAACTTTTTAAAATATTCAATACATTCCATAAGAGAATTCAGTTGAACTTTATATTTTTAATGGTAGAACCCTAGAAAAACTTTATATAGTAATATTAATCAACTAATATAACATTTGAACCCAGGAAAATTGATACACTCACCTCAATAGAATTAAAATACATTGTCTTTGTAAATTTTATTTTATACATTTTTCTGTAAAATTATTCCTTCTATTTTAGAATCACGCAGCTTATTTTTTTCATTATTATTATTACATTTCAGACTTTCTTCAAAGAATATAATTTTCACTGGTTGGTATACTTTTAGGGAGTCCTTCTCTTACCCAGGCCTCTAACTGTATTTACTTCCTAACCCCAGAAAAACACCAAATATGAAACAATGCTCATGGATCTGCAACACCATAGATCTAAAATCCAAAATATAGAGCATCTAACATCCTAAATAACACAATCTCCAACTGCAAGTGAATTATGTCTACTCTGTCCCCAATAAAATTAATTTCTTCCCTCCTTCCCAAAAGAATGTTTATCTTTAGCTATTCTTATTTCCCATCACCCATCAACCTAAGCAACCTTTTTTGGTGCATATAAGTGCCTATGCATAGTTGCGCCATAGCATTCATTACATTATATTAAATTATTTACTTAGTCTTTCATCTCTTCCACTAACTCCACGTTCATTGAAGGCAAGGTCCATGTTTATTCTTCTTTATTCCTGGTTCATAAAAAAAAAAAACTCATACACATTTGCTAACCCGTTTTTAAAAATTACTTTATCAAATTATACTTTGATAGAATCTGCTTCTTAGCAGGGGTAATGCCATTGTTTTTTGTCACTTCCTCTATATGGTATGTTTTGTACACTTACATATATGGCAAATAGAATATCTTAGGTTACAGTGTTGACTCTTTGATTCAGAAGCAAATCGCCAAGAGTTGCAGCATTTGTGTGTAAGTCAAAGGACTTAAAAGAAAGGAACACAAACAGCCATAGCAGTGACTCAGTCCGAAGGAGTGACAGCTTAAATCACTTCCCCATTCATTGTACCCGTCTGTCTTCCACGTACCTAAGTGATAGTTATTTTATTAAGCTCTGGGATAATACAACTATTAAAAGTAAATTATAGGTCAAAAACATTTCTTTCCTTTAGCAAGTCATGCATCAATAAAACCTCGAAGAAAGAAATTTTGTGAACACAATAGGGTGTCTAAGTAATTCGTTTTTAAATTGTAAGAATTAACAGCTTCCTGACAAATTAAAATTTTATTTCCCCAAATCCTAATATGATCTGATACATTTTACCTACCACATGGTAATCAAAATCTAACTCAAAAAAGTATTACGGCAAACAGGAATTAGCCTCTGGAAGGAAGCTACAGAAGGATGGAAAAGTGCCACCTTTTTGTTTAAGTAGGTGTGGCTCTTATCCACTCATAGCCCATCTGACTGCTGAGTCTCTCCTGCCTTTTTGTTCAGACAAGTTGACTTTCTGGTAAAAGATTCTTTTGTCTCTGATTTGTTATGCAACCTAATGTAAGTGTGTGTAACTGTAATTGGCATATGGAACTGGATACTCCCTCCTGGATTTATAGAAATCCAAGAGCATAATAAAAATGAACCTACACTGACATTTATAGCATTTAATTTATAGAGCAAATGGTGATTCCTTTTTGAAGAGAAGCTGCTCTTAAGTAGACATGGTAATTCTATAGGGATGTGAGACCCATAGCAAAATTGTCTGGAGTAAATCACTGCCTGTAATATTTCCCGAATGTTCATGACTGAGTAGACAATGTTGAAGTCTGCCTTATTACTAAGGTAAATTGTTTTAATGCAAAATGAATGGTAATTGGGACAGCATACTAGCTGAATGTTCTGAAAAACTGAAACTTAGCAATGCAAATGGTATTAATTTTCAGAGGATCAAAATATAGCAAAATGTGCTCAATACCAAAAAGTGCATAAATATAATATTGTGTGTACTGTCTCTCCTAGTTATTAACATTAGCTGTTATGATTTATATGTATATGTATTTGAGCTTCTTGGTCTACTTCCCCCCAAAAGCAGTGCATCAGACAGAGAATTGAATGTCATTGTAACTGATTTGAGAAAAAGTAAAGGGCAGAAAGAGAAAAATGGAGGGGAGTTGACCATCCTTATGGGCAACACTAATTCCAACCCCTTGAGGCTTATGAATTATATTTCAAAACTGTTCCCCCATAACTAAAGTGGGAAACTTTACTTACCAGCTCCCACCTTACATTGGCTCCAACAACATTAACTCTCAATTTCCTCTTGTCCATCTGGGAATGCCCAATGTGTCCCTTCTAGCAGAATGTGAGAAATCTAAGGTGCCAAACTGAGAACGGTATCTGTCAAGTTACTCCTCAGCAAAGTGGATCCAAACCTAAATGATATTGGTCACCATACTATGGCTAGAATGAGAGGTAGGCCAAGAGTTTTTAAGTGGGACCTAAAAGGTGCCAAATACATTCAGTTATCTGGTCGTTTGGATTCAAGATATGGTAGATCACCATCTTTCATGCAGTTCACATTCCAGGACCCAGAACTCTTTTTCAAATAACTTAAATGAGAAACTTGAGTCTTTTTAGAAACAAAAGAAGAAATATTAGGATTTTATTACTCTATGATAATCTATAGATATAGAAATTATTTAGTCAAGATTGAATAAAATGATTATGCCTGTAGAATGTGAACCCCAAGACAAAAGTATTAAATTAATATTAAAATAAAATATGTTATAAGTGTAAATGTTTTCACTTTCTTTTTCCTTGACTTTTAGACCTTGCAATGCCAACAGCAGAAAATCTTCTCCATGTCTGTAAGTTCATCAACAAAGATTTATTTTCTAGTGAACCTTAATTCCTTGGATGACAAAAAAAGAACTCCCTTTGAGAGTTAATGCAGAATCCATAAAAGTGTTAAGAAAAGTCTGCTTTTAGAATCTGGTATGACGATGACCGTAGTTGTTCTTAAATTGACTGACACAGATTTTAAATAAAAAGCACATTATCACATGCCATAATGGCAGATTGGATCTATGGACAAACAGTGGTAATTGAGAACTTAGGATCTAAAACAGCTACATACGGGTTTTGAGCCCCAAATCTACCATTTACAAATTGGATAAATTTACATAGGCTATTTAACTTCTCAAACTTTCAGTTCCAGGTAGTCATGAAGAGAAAAGCAGGAAACAGAAGTATAGCACTTTTAAGAATATATGACTCAGATAAAGCACTCAATAATAAAGCTCTTTGCATTTTCTATTCTGCCTATGAAAACTTCAGGCTTGGAACGCATAGTGAAAATATGTTTCTACAAGCCAAGATTCATATACCGACATCTTAAGCTGTCATTTTGCATTAACCTGCCTTATTGGCCAAGGCATTCTGCTCCCATTCTCCCACTAGCCCCCTGAGAAATGTGATCCCATGGTTGCACCAGGCCATCAGGGTAATCACAGCTCATATCAGGAACTGAGAAAGAATCACCCTCCAGAGCCAGGTGACACTTACACTGACCCTGACTGCTCTTACTGTCCTTCAGTCACATGTTTACTTTTATTTCCAAGCAACCTGGGCGAAACTTAAACACAAAGCTGTAGTAGATATTTTTTTCCATATATTTTATTTCAATCATGCAATCCTCAAGCATTTCATAAGGATATCATAAAGTCAATTACTCCAATCAAAAGGTTAGTACTGACACAAACAAAATTTACAATAAGGAATTTATAGGGTTGGTAGAAGACAGGTAGTAAAGACCAGATTAATAGCAGTGGTAAGAAAGAGATCAAACAATTTGGCTATCACCCAGATGGAACACTAAACAATCAACCAGATTGTACTCTGAATTTGATCTTTCTGAGATTTTGATTGGACTTAAATAAAAGGGAAGAAGGGAAAGGTAGATAAGAAAAACCTAAGGGAGTTGCAGAAAATAGAGTTTGGGGTATATGACATAAGATGTATTAAAGTACAGTAATAAGTGGTGGTATAGAAATTAGAGGACTAAGGAGATTGTAAGACCATGAAAGTTTGCTGATGTTTCTGAAAGCATCAGTCAGCAAGACTTCATTATATTTCTTATATCCTTGAAATTTACATATCACCTGTCTTGATATAAAAGGCACAAGGTGTGGGTATGTTTTAGCAGAAATTATAACAAAATAATACTGCAGAGATGGCAATTGAAACTTCAACAAATTATTAGTAAATGAGAACTCAGAATATATTTACTCATGAATAGAAAATATTTTAAAATTCTGAGTAAGAGCAGAAACAGGGAAGTATTGTCACGTGGGGGAATTTCTTTGTTTTTATATTCCTCTGAAGGAAGTTGACTTCATTTAGGAGTTGTCAAAACAGAAGGAAGTATAGGGAGGAACCATTATTATACCTTTGGTTTCTGGGTTATTTATTTTATCCTTTGTAGCATCCATGATAAAGGAGTGGGAAGAAAGAGGAAAAGAAAAGGGAGTAACCAATGAGTCAATGTGAGTGTTCACTCATTCGAAAATAGCATTGACAAAGGGTCTGCTTCAGTGAAGTGAATTTTATGAAGTGAAAAGCCTTAACAAATTTCTACAAACATTTCTTGAGCTTCTTTTCTATGATAGTTTCTTTGTGGTAGGTTGTAGAGAGACATTAAACAAAGGGTATGCATGTAAAGATATTTATCAATGAGATTGACAATCTACAGCGAAAGATATAATAAATTGTTAGGGACTAATTAAGTACTTTAGTTGGCGTAAGAAGAGATAATCATGGGTATCAGAGAGTAACTCAACATAGAAAGAATGCTAGTGAAGTTATATTATTATTGCACATTTGCTATAAAGCCTGAAGAATCTCATAGCTTCTGTGGATTTAAATAGACAAAAAAAAAAAACAAAAACACCATGTCTTATTCAGAGAATAAATATTCAGAGAACAATTTCTTTATTATTTATTATTTTATATGTTATTTCTTTAATCCAATAAATAAATTATGCTTGAGTAAGAACATATTTTGGTTCACTCTGTCTCTCATTAACATCTCTCTCACATTCATTCACATGTTCTATGAATGTTTCAGCAACCATTGCTTGAAATAACTGCTAATAAAAGTTTAAAAGCACGCATTTCTCTATGTAACTTATTAACTTGTTATAAAATTATTAACTTCCAAATTCAAAAATTTAATTCTGCACTCATGAGCAATGAGAATGAGAGAGAAGGACATAAATCAATTTTGAATGAATTCTCAGGAAACTTGTCATAACCAAGTCAGTCCTAATTTCTCTAAGACTGTGGGTTTTCTTTATTAATAGTTAATAGTGACATGTATTTATATTTACCATAGCAATGCATCTTAACCAACATCAATATCATTATATGCTAATGACCTCTATTTTGAGCAGGTTGTGGACAACGCCAAATAACTCCTTCTGGAAACAAAATAGCAGGCGGCATGAATGCTGAGGAAGGGGAATGGCCCTGGCAAGTCAGCCTTCAACAGAACAATGTTCACCGATGTGGAGCCACTCTGATTAGTAATAGTTGGCTTGTCACTGCTGCTCATTGCTTCATAAAGTAAGCTCTGGCTCCATAAAACCTCACAGCCATTCAAGTACCTTAAAGTATATACACATATCTTTCAAGAATATGGCCACACGACTATGCCTCCAACTGTTTGATATTGTGAAGGTATAGCCTTAAAATGAGTTATTAGTGAAATAGAAAATATATTCAGATTAAAGGAGGGTTTCTCAACATTAGCACTGTTGATATTTTGAGCTAAATAATTATTTGGTGTGGGAGTTAGCCTGTGCATTATGAGATATTTAATAGCATTCTTGACCTCTACCCATCAAATGCCAAGTAGCATCACACCAATGTAACAATCAGAAAGGTCTCTAGGACAGCAAAAGAACCCTCAGTTGAGAATCACTAAACTAGGGTCATTTACTTCAAAATTATAAAGAAACTATAAATCTCAAACTGAACTTGGGTCCTCTATTTCTTCCTCATCATTATCACATTTGGCGTTAGTTATTTAGTGATGAGTATTTTAATTCATCCTGCATCTTCTCATATATAGTATAGCCCAGTTGGCAATAGTTTTTCTTTAAATCATTTATCATCACATCAAAAGTTTGCTGTTTTTAAATTTAAGTATTTTTTACTCCTTGATGATTTTCCATTCATCTCTAATGGTATTATGTTGATTTCATTTATAAACACAAAACCTAATCAAACTTGAGGGTTTGAATGTTCCAGCAGCATTATTTTTTCAGTGCTTGATGTACAAGTCATTGATTAGCAGGTAATAGTGAAAGTCACAAGTATCTTCCTATTTATAGTTTTTAATGGTTTTAAAGAAGGTTTAGTTTATTCCTTAATTCCCACAAGTTCTGTCCCTTATTCTTGCCACTTTTTATTTATTCTTATGTTGTCATAATTATGTTTCTAAATCCCCTTGAGCTTTTTCTAGACAAAATAAGGAATAGAATGTAGTTTCTATGAGTTATCCTTTAAAACATGGTATATTGAGTTACAAAGTCTATGTTATTTTATCATTATTTTTTCTTTAACATGTAGCCTTATTTTATATGATTATAAGGATTATGGGAATTCGAAACATATCTAATTGTTTTTAAAAGAATGAGATTAGTTTCTACAACTCTGGTATACAGAACTGTTAATAAATTTCTTTTCTTTAGCGCCAATAATTCTAAGGAATGGAAAGCTAGTTTCGCTCTTCTTTTAAGTGCTCCCCAAGCACAGAGAGGTATCCAGAAAATTATAGTTCATGAAAACTACCACTACCCTGCGCATGATAATGACATCGCTGTTGTGCGTCTGTCTTCACCAATATTGTATTCAAGCACAATCCGAAGAGTATGTCTTCCAGAATCCTCTCATGAATTCCCACCCAATTCAAATGCAGTGGTCACTGGATGGGGAACATTAAAAAATGATGGTGAGTTCCTAATCTTCCATTTAACGGTTTGAGTTTCAAGAGTTAAGCATAAATAAACAGAACCACAGTGAAACCTGAGAAATACTGTCTATGGATCTTTTTTAGAGGATCCATGCACAATCCACATACAATGGATTGAAAATTATCCAGTACACCATTTGTACAGTTTCGTAAAGATGTTTACCGTAATTTACCTTAACAATGTCAACTTCTACAGAAATGTATTATTTGAGTAAGAAATTTAATTTCCTCCATTTTACTCATGTAATTGACATTTATTTTGATCACCTCCTATGTTCCAACTATTGTTCTAGGTGGTTTGTTCATGAATGAAATAGTAGATACTCCTACCTTAACAAATCTTACATTCTTAGCAAATAAAGACAGATAATAATCATGAAAAATAATAAGTATACAACAAGTTTAATCCAAGTAAATAACCACAGAAATTACAAAGGATTCAGCATTTCTGTGGGTGTGAAATGAGTAGCCCTTGTAATAAGGTAATACTTAAACAAGGACTACTAAAACATGTGCATCATCATGACCCTAATAATGTAAAGATTTGGTGGATATTTATTTTCATAAATGCATTTGAAAACAAAAAAAAATCTTGAAAGTAACTCCAAGATTCAGAATTATAATAACAGTAGAAAATCCAGAAATAATCATGAAATGTATAGTTATAGGATATGAATTTTTATTTTGCTTTCTAAGGTATATATGTAATAAATACAATACTCCATAACAATTCAGAGTGAAAAAAAATCACATATGGATGTGCATACTGATTATTTCTAGATATATGTCATATAGATGATTTCATTTTTAGCAACGACTTGGTATGTTCATAAATTAGGTCTTTGCAATTTATGTAAATTAACAAAGTAATTTGTTACAAAGGACTAAGAAGTAACAAAGGAGTTACTAAAGGAAGCAAAAAGAAACTTAATTCAAATGTTATTTACTTTGATTTGAAAATCATACATAGGGTTAGAGACTAATAGCCTAGCCAAAGAGATTAATACTAATTTTAGCAAAAATTATATCATCTTCTTCCTTTAGGAAAAAGTCCTAATATACTTCAAAAAGGACTAGTGAAAATTATAGATAATAAGATCTGCAATGGTGAACATGTATATGGTGGTGTGATCACACCTGGAATGTTGTGTGCTGGGTTCTTGAAAGGAGGGGTGGATGCCTGCCAGGTAAATCTTATTCTCTTTTCAAGATATTCTTTCTTGTAGTTTTTAATTTCCAATTAGTCAGTTAAATGATCTCAAAATATAGAGAATTTTTAAAGACTGAAGTATGCTTTATAGCCAAAGTAACTGAGTATATTGTGTTGATAACTGATAGTTCCTATTAAAGAACTAAAGTGTTAAACCACCCTTACTGTTATAATAAGCTGTGAATGGGAGTGGAGAAGAGATTCAATTTGGAATAAGCAACATAGAGATGAAATGGACTTTTGCCAACTTTAGTTAGGTTGGCCCTCTTTTACTGAGAAACATTCAGTTGGGTCCAACACCAAACTTAGGATCATAGAACTTTCTTAACTTGGCTCCAACACCTTAAATATTTTATTAAGCAATACTTTTGTAGCATCTCCATATGTCACTCACTGTTTGAAGGTCTTTACAAATATTAATTTATTATGACAATCCAAAGATGTATGTTGTAGTATTCTAAACCCTATTTCTCACATGAAAAGACTGAGACAAAAAATCAAGCAGTTTGTTTATACTCACACAGGCGATTAATGGCAGAACTGAGGTTTAAACCCAAGAAATTGGGCACCAGCGCCTATACTTTGAATTCTACACTAAAATACCTTTCCTTATGCTCATTGTGTTTCAAGTATCTCTGGTACTGTTTATAGACAAATGTCCCAGAGCCAACAAAAGTGCTACTATATTTACCTAGACAGGCAGAATCAGTGATAAATCCAGCCAGGTCTTATTTTATTCATTCATTGTCTTATGTAGTGATTATTTATTGACTACTAACTGTAGCAGACCCTGTGCTAGGTCAGGGAAGTTAAAAGTGAATAGAACACTATTCTTATATTCTAGGAGTTAGAAGACATGCAAATAATTATTATAATGAATAATTATTTCTAAGTAAAGATTCCCATCAGTAATTGTTCCAATAAACTTTCTTCAATGTCTTGACAAACTTAAATCTGTTTCTCTCAGTTTTCTCTCAGCTCATAACTCCAGCACCCTAACTCTCTTCTAACCTCATGCATTCTAGAAGCCGCACTTTATTATTTTAGCCTCTCTATTGACAGCACCCTCAATGACATCACCACTTCTGCCTCCCCACCCTGATTTTAATAATCTTCAACTACAGAACCCTCTGTCTACTTTATTTTCCTTTATATCCTAACTCCTGAGCACGGCTAGAAGACATCTATAGGCACATGACATTTCCTCCTACTAACTAGGACAAAATGAAAACCATCATAGAATGCCTTTCATTTTTTTCCTACCTGATATATTTATATTTGTACTTATCTTCACCTTAGACGGAAAAATCATAAATTTTATGTGATATATACTTTATAAAATTAAAAATTAATCAGAAAAGATTGGATTGGCTGTTCTTAAAAATGAGAAAGATGGCTAGAGATACATAACTATTGCAGAGAGGCATTGGATTGAGGATATAAAATTGTGATGGTGTAATCTTTCACTATGTATGATTTGACCCAGGTCATAGTAGGGAGGAAACAAGGAGCTGAGAATTCTATTGAGAGAGTAGTGGTATGGGTAAATAATGAAATACAGTTACATGAAGAAAGATGGATAGTAGAAAATAACCGAATACACTAGGAGAAAAGGGAAGAGCCAATAATTACATTCTCAATGAAGCTGAAGAGCAGATGGAGAGCAAAAGGTCATGGAGTAAAAAAAGTAAAGGGATAGGTACATTCAGTCATAATGCTGAGTAATGGCGTTTCAGAGGTGGAGCAATTGCAAGTGATGACAAGAAGTGACATGGAAATGTTAAGAAATATGTAGATGATCAGAATCGAGGAAATCCATAGACTGTGAACTAAGATATTAAATATATCACCCGACAAATCTTGAAATTATTCAGGATTACGGGAAGGATTAGACCACAGGAAAATTCAGATGCCAAGGTGTTCCATCATTCTCTGAAAATGGCTTAAACATCAGTAGATGACCATAAACAGTATATAGGATAGTTTAGCCAATTTATACAATTCTGAAAATTAAAGGGATGTTCATATGAAATGGAAAGGCAACATACAGTGATGGTAGTGTGTATCCTTCTGTTACCCAGGATCATCATTTCCCAGAATTATCCTGAATGTAGGGGGCTTGGGGGAGATTCTCAAAGAAATTCTTAACATATTAATGATTACATGAATAACTGTTCCTTCAGCATCTCATTTGGGAAATAATTGAAATTTTTCAAACACATTTTCTACTACTGCATTGTTATACCCAAAGACAAATACTGATATTCTTTTATTTAAATAAATGATTGTAGAACACAAAAGTATTCGACTAGAATCATTTTAATGTTGAAATATCTTGGCTTTTTCCTTCTATGTCTCCTTGTTTTTACTACAAAAGAGAAAAATAAGCAGTATTCACCTTTAAATTATAATAATTATATGTGTCCTTTTTTCTCTAGGGTGACTCTGGTGGACCTCTGGTTAGTGCAGATCGTAAAGGCATTTGGTTCCTTGCCGGTATTGTAAGCTGGGGAGATGAATGTGCTCTTCCAAACAAGCCTGGTGTCTACACTCGAGTGGCATACTATCAAAAATGGATCAAGTCCAACACTGGTGTCTAGAGTAGTTTTTTGTAGATTAAAGCTTGAAGATTATTCACTTGTTAAATATGTTTATATTTCCAAAATCATATTTAGCTTAATATCACCTCTCTTCATGCACATTTAATGTTGCAAATTTAAGCATACTATTTAGAACTAAGATAAATCTAAGTATTAGTTAGACTTTGATAAGGGTTTGGTGATAGTAATGATAAGGGCATACAATTTTCTCTTTTTTCCTTTCCAGATTAAAGGTAATTATATGAATAAATATGAATTACAGTTTACTAAGGAGGACTTCTGGCTGAAAATCATAGAATAGGTGGTAGCAATGAACTTGCATTTGAATATAAATAATCCCCTGCTGAATCACATGGATTCCACAAGATCATCATACGTATAGGTTGTAGTGAGTTGCAGTTACACTGTCTATAAAAATTTCCCAGGAATATCTGTCTACCTGTTTTCTTTCTAGTCTTTGTTTCTATGCTAATCCCTTGTCTATTTACAAGGGATGCACCTTAAAAGACATAATATAGCATGCACCTTGAAAGACATAATATAGCATGATAATCCCATGGGATGCATTAAATAGATCCTGATGGTTGTTGAAATGTCCCCATTTCTCTTTCGTATGAGAGTGAGTCCAGAAGATATATCTCACATATACATGCATCATAGCAAAATTATTCTCAGACCCATATAGGCTAATTTTCACTTTATAGGTTGAATATACTATGCAAATAGTGTTATTATTACATATTTCTAATCTCTTAAAATTTCTCAACAATACTAATTATCAACCAGAAATAATATGGAAATTTTGTTTTCACTTCACTTTTTTTTTCTCATACAGATCCTCTAGCTGAGGGCAGAGATGTCTATAAATGCACTGTTAATCTTCATGTTAATTTGCCAGAGAAGCAGATTAGTTGGCTTTTATCCAGAATATTACCTCAACAGAGTACTTTCACAGACAGCAGTCTATCCTTATCTCTATAACAGGTTACCTTTTCATCAGTGACAGCTACCATTAATAACCTTCATTCTGATGTAAATTTTGTTTGTGAATCCAAAAAGCAATTTCATTAATAAGAATAGCTAATGTTTATCCTCTCCCCAAATAATTGCATTAATAAGTAGCTGACATTTACAGGCCACTTACTGTTAGGCACACTTTACACATACAGATTTCCTCCACCATCCAAAAGTAGAGAATTCCTCTGAAGCCTGTATTCAGTCAAAATGACATAAGATGAAGTAGCAATTACATGGAAATTTACATGAAATTACAAGTAATTTACATGGGCTAATTTTTGAGCATTCCCAGACCCCCAAAATAACCTACCATATCATACCTAAAAACTTATAACAGCTATATTAACACTAACATACAGTAAAAGCAGTAGTGATATAATATGATACATATATAGCCTAGTATGTATAAACTATCAATAGTTCCTGGGAAAGGAATTTAGTGATGCTGTTCTCGCTGCTCAAGTGCATGCTGCTCTCTAGCAGTTGCTGAAAACAGATGCTTCACCTTTTGTTTTTTATCATAAAAGCAAAAATCGTCTTCAGATTTCTTTTGATTAACAAAACCAGATATTAATTATAGGTCTTTCATAAGAGCAATATGTCATAAGGCGAACTTTTAAAAAGCAGGGATGCCTGTAATGTTACTCTGAACATTCAATAATCCTGTGAGAATGATCTCCCTGCCATCATAATTGTATCGATAAAGAAACTTAGAAGGGAAAAGGTAATATCAGAGGGTTTGTAATTGACTGAGCTAGGGTTCAAAATCTATTGAATTGTTTACAGTAATGAATCCGGGCAAACAATTTTCCCTTTTACTCCTTTCCAGACTGAAGGTAATCCTGTGAATAAATATGGATGATAGTTTACTAAGGAGGACTTCCCTTGCTGGTTGGGAAATCATAGAATACTTTTACTACTTAAGCTTTGTTATACGATAAGATTATAACAGAGGATCTATTAAGCATAGTATTCTATAATGTAATATTTGTCATAAACTTAGAAATGAATTAATATCATTGCTTGATTATTTAAGAATTAATATTTCACCTTTTTTATTTTCTAGAACTTAAATGTAAACCAAAAAACTATATGCATACTGCTTATGATTCTTTGGTTGCAAATGACCAAAGCTCAATTAACACCACCATAAGGGAAAAGAGGAAATTTACTGACTTATCTATCTAAAATTCTAGGGATCTAAATATGGCAGAACTGAGGCTAGACTCAAGTCCCACTGGAATCTCTAGCCACATCTTAACTCCCCTTTCCTCTTTCTTCACTCTTAGCCAGATGCTACTCCCTCAGTTATAAAGACCTGCTCACCTCCTCACTGGTTGTAGGCCTAGATTTTCCTAATGCTAAGCTATCAGTCCTATTAAAATAGAGCCCTCTTAGCCTCTTTTTTCAATAGGAAAAAAAAAGCCTGAAGGCACCTATGATTGACCCTGCTTAGAAAAGGATTGACTGAAAACTCCTCAGCTCAGGGAGAGGCATTCCCAGAAAAAAGAGGGATGTAGCTAGTAGATGAAAAAATAATACTTATCTGTTGCCCAATGAAAAATTTTCTATCATCTGAATCACTACAGTGATATTCAAAAATCATATTACCTCACAGCAGAGAGATTCTGTATGTTCATTTCTATTGTCTTAATCAGATGTCCAAAAAGTAATATCCTGACATACATATTCTGGTATCTTAGAGAAAAGGCAAGATGGAATAATAATTTAATCCACAAGTATCCTCTTTAGTTAATTCCTTTGTGTGTAGAAAATGTATAATTCCTATAGGAAAAAGTACAAATCACCTAAATTTTACTTTTGAAAATAGTTTGACATGAAGACAGGTATGTTAAGGAAGCACATTTAAGAAGAATGCCTCTTCTGAATAGGATTGGTTTAAGGAAACCTATCCTCCCAGGGATATACTATATAATGATCGACTTCTAACTCTCTTGACAAAAGAGACAAAATAATAGGTAATGTCAGTTCTAACAGAGCCTTCCTATCTGAGTACCATGTCCTAAAATTTCAGTCTATTTAGATTCAGACATTTCTGCTATATGTAATATGGGCAAGAATTCCTGAGAACTCTGAAACAGCAATGAAGACTCAATTCACTGAATATAAATAATTACCATGTTTATTAAGCAGGTGAGTTACATATTATACAGATAACACTGTAAGTACTATACCTTGACATATACTTTTCGGTCAATTCCTCCTTACTAGTAAGATAGCAATATTTTAATGAACTGAAGGTTAATTTCTCAGTCATTTTCTTCTTTTGCTTTTTAACCCCGTGCCTTAGTGATTCCTACCTCCTGAATTACCTAACATCTTTTTCAGCGTCTTTGTGATTGTTTGAATTCAGCTGTGGCTTATAGACTCACTTGTCAGGTAACTCAGCCTAGTACCACCAGTTTTATTAGAATTAGTGATCTCTCCTGCAGATTAATTCACTTTGATCTCTGATTTCTCTCATTTTTACTCAGACTGCTGCTTTTCAGGGTCCCTTGTTGTGAGCATCACATTTGTTTATACAGCTGGAAAATGCATTTAACATTGACTCCCTCTAGCATGACTTTTTTACTCCCCCTCAGAAGATCTCATAGTTTAAGGGCAAAAGACTTTCTCATTAACTTTCACTAAGACTTTTTGCAAATAAACCATACAAAATGAAAACAAAGACCTTTCTTAAAAAATTATTTTTGCTTTGTTTTTGAGAATCCGTTTGTTAAAAGAGAGAAAAAAAAAAGAGCCATACTACAGACATTTGCAAATGCCAGAAAAAAGGATAACCTTGCCACATACTTTTAACCTTTCATTATGCAGGGGTTTTAATGTAGACTCAAATTAATTCTTTTTTTTTTAAAGAGGAAACTTGCTCTCCAATCATTCATAATAGTAATGATTTATGTTTTTTGGCTTTCCTTAATCTGATCTTCAGCATCTTACATGAATTTTCAAGCATCTTTTCTCATCATTTACCTTTGACATTCAGTATTGAATAGAAATTGGAGTAATGTCTCATGGTGTAATCTCCAAATAAGATACACTCTCAGAAAGTGAAAGTGGCCCTCACATTTTAAATGTTACAAATGATTTACATAACAGAAAAATTTGAGATTTTATAATTTGTTCCTTATCTTCATAGCAATTTTGTGTAAAAATGTCTTCATAATTAATAGTTCACATTGCTTCCTCAAAATCTACCAAATAAACATGAATGAAAAATACTCTCCTTTTACCCAGGTCACAGTAGTCACAGACACTATCATTCTTGGTTAAGCAAAGTCATATTTTGATAAATAGAGACAAAATAATATTCCTTTTTTCTGATATTGTGCTGTTTCTTTCTCCCTGTTAGAAACAAAATTTTCTCCCAGGTACTTTTTATTCACATACTTCTCCTTTGAAAGAACTGCTTACTGTTATTCTATCATTCTTATTGATGAAGAAGTATTAAAAATCAATTTCTTGCTCCTCTCGTTAACTTTCAAGCCATCATCTCACTCTGTCTCTCTCTGAACTTGGACTTGCATTTCAGAAAGAGCACACTAATTAGGTTAAAAAGAGAATGAAGAAAGGCCTCTCTGGTGGTGCAACGGGTTAAGTCTCAGCACTATGAAGCTATCTGAAGCCACTGCAGCACAAGTTTGATACCCAGCCAGGGAGCTTCCCACATGGTGCAGCAGACCTCTCCTGCCTTGCCTGCTGGTCCCTTCAGCAGTGTATCTCAGTCACTCTGCCTGGTCTGCTCCCCACTCTGTCTCTGGTGAATCCTCTCACCTCCCCACACCTCTGGCCTACACCCCAGTTCTTGTATGCATAAATAAATAACCCTTAAGAAATAAGAGAATGAAGAAGATAATGCAAAAAAGAAGCAAAGATACCATGCTTGAGAAACAACTCAGATCAGGAAATAGATTGAATTGCTTCTCCCTGGAGCTGCTCTGGTTCCTATTGACTTTCTAGATGTTGCATACAATGAAAGACACAGACCTCCATTATCTAAGAGTGTCTCCTTTTCTTGCAACCAAAAAGACCTAACCAATGTGGCCTTTCATTCACTAAGGACTTTGACATCTGACTCTTTCTTTTCCACCCACTCTTACCAGAAAGACAATACAGCAAAGTAGTTAAGTTCTGGAGCGTTAGAGGAAGCAGCAGTCCTTACTTGAACATGGATCAGGTATGTAAACTGCTCTTAACCTTTCACTTCCCTCAATCATAAAGTGAAAATAACAATAGTACTAACTTCTAGGGTTGTTGCATTAATCTTCATATGTGTAACATCTTAGGCAAGTGCCTGACATGTATTAAGTACATAATAAATATTGTTAATAGTATCACTATTGACAGATTGAAAATCCATGTGGTTGACCCGTCCAACATCCTCACTTGAAGTTTCTTTGAGCTCCTGAAATATATCTAACTTCATCCACCTTCCACTTCACCTACCCACTTTCCCGGTCACACCCTGCATTTCCTTGTTAATTAGACCAACTTCACATCTGGAATCTTAAAGTTTTTATCTACATCCATCTATGACTTTCTTAATCTGTTATTTGGTTTCATTCTATTAAGATCATCGTTTTCTTGAATGCCCTCTTCTAGTTGACCTATTCCCACTTCCATTCCCTTTCATAAATCCACTTCCTTCTCCATCAGTCCTTAGTTCTTAGTGACTTGCAGCATAATCAGCTTTCCTCCTTGCTCTCTGCTACATTTGCTCTAATCCACTGACCTGCTCCCCTCTATAGTTCCATCTTTAAATCTCAAAGTCCCTTCAAGACTTATAAATCTATTTTTATTTTTTGGCATCAAAATTATTACTTTTAATCAAGTATAATCGACACTTAACATTGTATTAGTTTCAGGTATACAATATAATTTTTTGATATTTTTATATATTGCAAAATTATCACTGTGGTAAATCTAGTTACTATCTGTCACCACAGAAAGTTATAAAAATATTTTTTGTGAAGAGAACTTTCAAGATCTATTCTCTTAGCAATTTTTAAATATGCAGCACAATACTATTGATTAGAGACATCATACTGTAAGTACATTGCTTCCCCATAAGCAGAATCTAAAAAACAAAGCCAAACCCATAGATACAGAAAAGCAAATAGCTTATTGCTAGAGAGGAAGGAGGAAAAAAGGGTGAAAAGATACAAGAGGTATGAAATTCCAGTTACAAGTCTATTTTAAAATTGTTTTTATGTCCACTTCTTCAAATCTTATTTTTCTTCTAATAGCTAGTCTCACCAAAGCACTAAAACTACTTCTAGTAATCAGCCACCTCCAAGTTACCAAATCTTTTTTTTTTAAAGATTTATTTATTTATTTATGCATACAAGCTGGGGTACAGGCCAGAGGCATGGGGTGGCAAGACGGGTTCACCAGAGACAGAGTGGGGAGCAGAACAGGCAGTTTGACTGAAGTACACTGCTGAGGGGAGCAGTGGGTGTGGCAGGAGAGGTCTGCCACGCAATGTGGGAATCTCCCCAGCCAGGCATCGAACTCGCATCACTGCTGCTGACAGCTCCACAGCGCAGGGGTTAACCGCTGTGCCACCAGGGAGGCCCCAAGTTATCAAATCTTATTAACTCTTTTTAAAACCTTATATTAATTCTGAGATACTTGATGGACCATTCACTTCCTCCTAAAATTCTCCTTCTAAAACTTTCATTACATTTTTCTCTTCTGTTCTCCTCCCTCAATAAGCTCCCCAGTCTCTATGTACTCCTTAAATTTGTGTTCACAGAGTTCTTTCCTGACAATTATTTCTTCATATAAAACTTTTCAAATTTGTAAAAATCCATGAGGTGACTAGGTTTCCAGCATACAGCTCTGGTCAGATTAACTGATATGCTGCAGATGCAATGTCTTGAGTTCTTCAAAATAATAGAGAATTATAAATTCTTGTAGTTAGGATTGTAGATACAAATTTTATGGCCACAAATCTCAGACATGAAACAATGTCATTCATTAATAATCAATATAATTTCACACTTTTCCCTACAATCTCAATAGCTGGGTGTTCAACAAAGAGCATTTCTTTCAATCTATCGTGAACTTCTGGGTTAAAACACTAACCTTCAATATTATGAACATTTGATGTTTTTACTTGTTTGGCAATTCTAGTGGGAATTTTTCTTTAGCATATCTGGCTTTACTTATTGATTATTATTTGCATTGATCTTACATTTGCAAATCCCATATTTGTGAATTCATCTCTTTGCTAAAATTTATTTGTAACTCCAAAATCAATATTTGCATTGCTTTCATAATTATTCCCAGAAATATTTATGCACAGTGTGGGGAAAGATTTAAGTTGCCCAAAATGCAATTTCTTAGCTGAAATCAAACAGGTGATGTTCTGCCCTCTCATTCTAGTTCTCACACTATTAACAGCTGTTGTGTCGAGAAACACCTCACTGATACACGGGAGTCGTGGAGCAGGCTACATAATGCATAATGCTGCTGAATGAGCAAGATCCTGATCTTTTTATTGATAGAATAATCAGACAGCATCAGTATGTGGGATAGGAGGACAAAGACCCACAAACAACAAGCATCTTTTTCTGTGCTCTATTTGCTGCTACATTTTTTTCACGTTATTTATGTCTTTTGTTGTTTATTTCACTGTTTAAAGTTGGAAGTGCTGTCCAGTGTTCCTAAGCACAAAAAGACTGTAATATTCCTTACAGAAAAAATTGATATGGTGCATATGCAAAGTCTTGTGTTAGATGAGCTTCGGTCAAGAATGAGTTATGGTGTTAATGGCTGTAAGTCCAATGTTTATGGCAATACAGTGCATACAGAAAAAGGACGAGGAAATTTGCTGGTTTTGTTTTGTCAAGTTGCATGAGTTCTTTGTAGAGCACGGATATCAAGCCATTGCCAAATGTATGATGTGCAAATATTTTCTCCCATTCAGTATGGTGCCTTTTTCGTCTTAGTTATAGTTTCTTTCCCTGTAGAGTTTTTTCTGCAGTGCAGAAGCTTTTTCATTTAATGTAGTCTGAATTTCACATTCTCTTTGTTTTTTCTTGCTGTTGGAAATGAACCCACAAGACACTGCTGCAAGCTATGTCATGTTATGAATATGATTCTTCTATGTATTTTACAGTTTCAGGTCTTTTATTCCAGTCTTTCTTAGAGTCCCATTTACTTGTATGATTGTTTTCCAACCCTTTACTTTGAGTCTCTGTGTATATTTGGAGCTCCAGTGTATTTCCTGCAGACAGAAGAAAGCTGGACTCTGTTTTCAGATCCACCAGTCCCCGGTAATCTGATCATTAAGATTGATTGGTAAATTTGAATGCAGTCTAATTTATATTGGATCAAATTGATTCTGTTAAAGTATTAATTTGGTGTTTTATGGAGAACAGTTTTAAATGAATGCATTTTTCTAGTGTTTGAATGTTCAATGTCTAAAAGAAAAAAATTATTTTGAAATATGTATTGATTTCTTACGACAATTAATTTTAGCTGGAGCAAATTACTCTTTGCTATTTTTCTTCATTTTGCATCTTGTATGCTGGACAGAATACTAACACTTGACACTTTTTATAAAATTGTTTCATTATTTTGAATAATATCATGAGTGAATTCTAAATTTAAAATTACGCTTCAAATGTCCTTGTCTTAAGGAAAATACTGTGAAAACTAGGCCATCTGCTAAGGTACTACAGTTACACTTGGCCCTCAGAACATGTTTGGCCTGCTGTTTTAGCACTCTGTTGAATTATACACCCACAAAACAAGTTCACCTTGATCTTTTACGTTAAATATAAAACATCTCAGGGATAAAATCTGACATAAATCTCAACCTATGACGTTTCCATCTAAAGAAAGCAGGAATAAAATGGGACTTTGGGTTTGATTATAATAAAATGTCAAAGGAGCCAGAAACACAATCTTGAGGCTCTCACAATCAGGAAAAATGGCCAGCAGCGCTTCTGAACAGAATGCAAATCACTGCTCAGCAGTCAATAGCAGCAGCCCCCTGGTGGGGGGCAATCTCCCAACCCTGACACTCTCTGGGAAGATTCGAGTGACAGTTACTTTCTTCCTTTTTCTACTCTCCACAACCTTTAATGCGTCTTTCTTGGTAAAACTTCAGAAGTGGACTCAGAAGAAAGAGAAAAGTAGAAAGCTCTCAAGAATGAAGGTGCTTTTAAAACATTTGACCTTAGCCAACTTGTTAGAGACTCTGATTGTCATGCCACTGGATGGAATGTGGAACATTACCGTGCAATGGTATGCTGGGGAACTCCTCTGCAAAGTCCTCAGCTATCTGAAGCTTTTCTCCATGTATGCCCCAGCCTTCATGATGGTAGTAATCAGCCTGGACCGCTCCCTGGCCATCACGAGGCCCCTAGCTCTGAAAAGCAACAGCAAGCTTGGACAGTCTATGATCGGCTTGGCCTGGGTACTCAGCAGTATCTTTGCTGGACCACAGGTAAACCATTGCCCTGTTTGTTAGCTATGGAGAATATAAATTTGCTCTCTGAACTTAAATGAAGTTCTTGTCAAAAGTGGTACTGTATTGTCTTTAATAGTTTGGACTGTGGAAGTCAAAAAGTTAAGTTTAATCCTTTGTCTGCTCTGTTACCTTGGGTAAATTTCTTAACCACTCTGAGTTTCAGTTCCTTCATTTATAAAAGGAAGGTAATGCCTACTTTATGCAACCTTTGTGATAGGATAATTAAATGAAAAATGTGTTCAAGTGTTTAACCCTTTAATAGCCTCTGGTACATAGTAAATTCTTCCCCCAAATGTGACTATTTTCAAATCTGACCTCATCCCCATTTTATTCTTCTATTTTTCCTTTGCTCTGATTTACATTGATTCTGATTGACATTGAATCTTTAAGAACTTTGAAATTTGCACAGGTAGAAAGTATTTATAGTTTTTCTTTTTGAGATTTCTTGAAAGGAAACTTCAAGCATTCTGTCACTAGAGTTTCCAGAATTATTCTTGATTAGTTTGTTGTTCTGTAGTTTATAGCTGGCTGGGATTGAACAAAGAGGAAAAGCAGAAAATGTTGGATTTTTGGAAATTTGAATAATTGCTTGAGGTTGGCTGGAGTTTTTCTCAAAGTAGACTAGACTGAAAGAAACTGTTAGCAATACCATGGACAGTTGGAAAAGCACTGGTTCTCTCTTAAAGAAAGAGATATATCCAAGACTTTCCTTATTATAGGCAACCTGATTAATCAACCTGCAAATTCTCTCTTCAACATTCAGGTCTCTGAAGAAAAAAACAAAAGATCTTTTGTTTTGCAAGTTGTCTCTATGTTTTAAAAGTGCTACTGTATGATGACCCAGGGCACAGCATGTCAAAAGTAAAGTCAGAGTTAACAAGGAGCCTCCAAAAACTTACCTCTACAAATAGAAATTCATCTAGATATTCTAAACTGAATTGGTAGTTTTTAAAGAACTAAACAAAATCTGATGGCCAGAGCTCACCAGATGGTACAGGTCACCAGAGACTGGGCAAATTTATTTTGCCACCAATTCCTCACAGAACTATTCTTTTTTTTTTTTTTTTTTTTTTTTTTTTTTTTTTTTTTTTTTTTTTTTTTTTTTTTTTTTTTTTTTTTTTTTTTTTGCATTTCACATAATTAGTGTGTGCTTTTGGCAAGAGAAATGGGAAAAACTGGAATGCTTTCATTTCCTTGGGGTAAAGTGTATTAGAATTATTCTCACAGTTGGTGAGTATGCAAAAATATTTAGCAAATATGTCACTTAACATGAGGATTTTTAGCTATAATTTGTGCCCTGAAATTTCCCATTTTGTTTATTTAAAATATGAGTGCTACTAATTGATTGGTTTTCTTAAAGAAGATGAACACAAGTTAGGTTCATAAAAATGAGACTGGAACTGAAAAAAAAAAAACCCTCAGAGAAAATGTAATTCACTTATAGGGACTAAATTTATATAAAACTAATACAATTATATATTTAAAAAAACTTTACACTTATTACAAGTTAAGAAGAGGGATGTAAGTTGAAGGAAATTTTTAGGGTAAATGTAAGATAAACAGAATTTTTAAAGATGAATGGTATTTGTGAAAAATAAGTCAAAGATTACTACATTTCTCAGCAATGATTGGGAATTGTGATTAATTTTCACAAGAAATGTGTTTAGCTAAAGTTAAAGACTGAAAATTAAGAGTAACAGAAAATTAGATTTGGCGATTGTTCCCTCTCCTTTGACCTTGTAGATATTATTTATTTGCTCCAAAACATTATTATGTATTTGTTAATGTATCTTTGTCATTAAGATGTATACTCATAAATAGTGGAGACTGTTATAGTCAACTTAATATTTAAAATATCTGATACTTAGCAAAAATAAAATTTTTAAATATTTAGGTATTCTGATTTCTCTTCTGACCAAACAAATCTTCTACCTTTTACTGAAAAAAAAAAAAAAAGTTTGGATCAATGAATGAATGAAGATAAAATAGATTTAGCTTATAGAAGACATTAAGTTGATTGCCAAAGGAAATTCTGAAATTTATGTGGGACTCATATAACCCTATGAGTCTTACATAAAATGGTTTTTTAGCAAAAATATTTTAAGAAATTTTATGTACCCACAAATAGAGTGAAACAAAGAAGCCTTTGTGGATTATCTGGCAATGAGGTGTTTAAGTAGAAGACTGGAATGGTGTAGCAGGGAATAGACTGTAAGAGAGACATTGGAAATAAAAATCAAAGCTTGGCAACAAATTGAGTTTAAGTGGTTAATAACAGAGTAAAATCGAGTTCAAATATTAAATGACAAGGAGATTGAATAGTAAAACCATTGAAACAGACAGATAGTTGAAGAATATTTGTCTGCCTGTGTGTTTATTTGCTTGTTTGAAAAGGGTTGAAAAGCAGGCCATGATAAGAAGTATTTTTTGTACTAAAGCTACAAGTACTGGCCATAAGACATGATGTTGGCAATATAAAGTCTTTGTATAAAGAAGCTATTTAGAAAGTGTTAATTTGGGGTACTGACATAGATGAAAGTCTAAACAGAAGTAGAAATAAGTCAATTTTTGATAACTGAAAGGAGGACCCCCAATTTCACTTTCATTTAAAGGACTTTCCCAGAGGAGACTATCAAGAAAATATTGACTTATTAATTATTTTCATCTAAATATATCACAGCAGTAATATAAAGATAATGCCAAATATTTGACTATTTTGATGTAGTAGAAAGAAAATACAAAGCTTATTTTGAATTGTTTAGGAATTTCATGTCATGGCTTAACCTCAAATACGTAACTCTACTTGAGCGATTCACCTGAATATAGACCACAGAAAATGACAGTACTATTTTATTTTATAAACCAAATTACTCATCATCTTTCAGGAACACATTGAATTTATAAAGCACTTGACTTACATTTCCTGAAAAAGCTGACACCCAATCTTACCTGGTATTTACATTAACTCTCTGAGGCACAGCAATGCTATGTTATTAGTTCCATTTCGAGTCTAAGAGGGTTTATAAAGAGGGAAAACAATGACATTTAAGCCATGTTAGCAGTAACCCAAAGTAATATATCCTTGCTGCTTAGAAACAGTATCTGTCTGACTTTCTCTTTCCTTCACACACCAATAACTGAAAAAAGGTTCTCATGTAATAAACATCTGCTCAGTTCTAGTTCATGTTTTAATGTTGATTGCAACCAACAATGGGCACGATCTGCAGTTTGAAAACTACTGATTAAAAGGCATTTATTGATTTTCCCAGTGTCTCTTGGCCTGCTAGGTTCATGTCTTTTTACTAAGTCCAGTTTTTATTAGAGGCTTCATCCCTGTGACTAATGTGCCGTACATTTGTTAGGGGAGGAGAAGGGAAAGAATGGGCTCTTCATTTCTAGACTGTGACATATGTCCATTGTGCTTCAAGCTTCAGCATATGGTATGGATAAGCCCATCGACAAAGGCTCTCCTGTCAGGGCTAATTTATGTTGAAGGGGAAAAAAGATTACATTTTATCTTCATCCTTGGTGTGCATATTTATTTTAAGTACTTGAGGAATTCATATCTTGGTTTAAACAAACCAACAAGCTAGTTGTCACAATTCAGGTCTTGGAATCTAGGGATTGATGACCTTTTGCTAGAATTCAGAAAGACCAAATTTCAAACTGACCACTTTGATTTTCCACCGTCCTGATTATTAATCTCAGAAAATACAGTCTATGATAGTTTGAGATCTATTTTCAGAAGTTTCGGGATCCTGCAGCCTAGTAACTTTCAAACCATACTCTAGCAACAGAACCTTTTTAAAAAAGCAAAATTCTATGTAGAGCCCCTATAAATGGAACAGATATAAGTGGACCTGCTCTGATTAAATGGGGAAAAAGAAGACCTAGGCTTCTGCTGGACCATTCTCTAGCCCCAATCATAGTCTCTAAACCTCAGCTCTCCCCACAACAAAATCTGAAATAGAATAGGATAGCAGAAATGGCATGGGTATGACTTTAACAACATTGGTTTCAAATCTCAATACTGTGTCTTACCATCTATGAGTAAATTACTTAAGTTTAAAAAGTAATTGTAAATAATGAATTATAATAATAAGATAAGTAAAGTTATTTAGTATGAGACACTATACCTAAAAACTCAGTTAACGCTCATTCTTTCCTATCTCCTTGTCTTCCTTCCATCCTAATAGGAAATTTTAAATTAAGAGTGACAATAACAGGAAAATATGAGAATGAAGATGGATGTCCCTTTAAAAATATAGCAAAGAAAATTGCATTGTAAAGGTTGATTATTTCAAACTTCTTAAAATTATACCATTTGTTCTGGCTGATAAGTAAAATGCAGGCAACCTACAGCCTAGTCAACAAACTATCTTCTTTACTCTGAAAACCATTGATGTATGTGCCCAAGCAGAATAATTTCAGTCTAGGAGGCATTGTTTCTAAAAGTAAAAGAATGAATGGAGGAAGAAAGGAGAGAGAAAGAAACAAACAACTGGAGGAAGGAAGGGAGAAGGAAAAGCAGAAAGGAAAAAAGAGAAGAGAGGAGAGGGGAGGGGAAGGGAGGGGAGGGAAGAAGAGAGAAGAGAAGAGAAGAGAAGAGAAGAGAAGAGAAGAGAAGAGAAGAGAAGAGAAGAGAAGAGAAGAGAAGAGAAGAGAAGAGAAGAGAAGAGAAGAGAAGAGAAGAGAAGAGAAGAGAAGAGAAGAGAAAGGAAAAGGCAATAAACATGTCATGAGATGAGATCTGATGTTAGATGATCTGTGGTTAGGCTGGTAAGTACATGTTGGGAGAAAAGCATTTTTTAATGGGGTGTGTCCATATCTAATTAAAAATCACATGGTTTCCAATGACAGTCATCCAAGACCGCAAAGATTCCAAAGCCCAGATTATTTGCAGAAAGAGTTCATGCCACTAGTTTATCTGTGTTAATATGGGGCATTAGCATATTGACAGCCTTTAATTCTATAGTTAACACAGAGCTGCAGGCAAGACAAATGAGCCATCCTTCAGTCTTTTGCATAAAGATGTGTGGTCTGAAGATGTGTGGGAGCTTGCCTTGACAAACTGAATTTACAGAGCTAGAAGGTACTGCTGAACCTGACCAGATTAAATTCATTACTCATCATATGTGTATAATATGTACCATTTGCCAAGAACTGTACTGAAACATAGCAATAGCAATAAGTAAATACAAAAATGAAAACAATAATGATCATGATGGTAAATGACCATTAGAGAAGCATAAATACCTGCCAGGAATTGTGCTAAATGCATTTGCATACACATTTCATGTCAGTCTCCCAACAATTATATAGATACAAGTATGACACTATTTTCTTCAGGAAGTAACTAAAGCTAAGAGTGTGTCATAATATGACCAAGATGATTGTCTAGTAAGTGGAGGTGTCAGCACATCCAGATAACTACACACCCAGAGCTTTTAATGTCTATTCTACACCACACTGTGAAATATTGTCTATTTCTTCCTGTAGTGGGTTGGAGAAGGAAGAGACAAGAAAATCTCAAGTTGAGAATAGATGATTAAAAGAAATCAAGAAAAAAATATGGTATACATTTTTGCATATGTAGATAAATATATATGGACATATTTATAAATTGTATCTCCAAAAATTTATTATAATAATGGTTTTAATACATGTGTGTGCATATATATTATATATGTATAGTATATATCCGTGTTGTGTGTGTGTGTGTGCCAGCCCCTATTCTAAGTGTTTTTGCAATATTAACTCATTTCTTTGTTATGAAAACCACTAGAGATAGTTACTATTAAAATACCCATTTCATAGATAAAGAAAGTGAAGCATGTTATCTAAAGATAATTACCTTTAGAAAATATTAGGTAATGGTAAAATTAGCGTGGGGTAAATTGAGGGATAAAATAATATTCTAAGAATATTCAATTTGCAATTGACTTTAAAGAAGAAAAACAGATTGCTCTTGTTTATGGCAACATAAAACTAACACTGATGAAAACTGGAGCCAGGAACGAGTGGGGAGAAACATTAAAAAATTAAAGAAACAAGATCTAAGGACAAAAGAACCACTGGAAGTTAAGTGGACCGCAAAACTAATCATTCAAATGAATATGGCCTTGGAGTAAGTAATAAACTAAGAAGTAAGTCTGAAACAAATTAGCTTATCACAGGGCAGCCCGCCATGCGAGTTCGATGCCCAGCGGGGTTGGGGGGGAGAAATCCCACATAGTGCGGCAGACCTCTCCTGCCTCGCCCACTGCTCCCCTCAGCAGTGTATTTCTGATCTGCCTGTTCTGCTCCCCACTCTGTCTCTGGTGAACCCTCTCGCCGCCCCACGCCTCTGGCCCGTACCCCAGCTTGTATGTATAAATAAATAAATCTTTAAAAAAAATTAGTTTATCACAAATAAGATACTGAATTTCCATAATGCTTTACTATACCTTTCACACAATCTGTGTCACATATGTGCTAACCCCACCCCACCCCCACACATAGAATATTTAATTATCTGATAGCAGGATATATCTGGTTCATCTTTCATAACAGGGAACACCTAATATAATTCTTTGACAAAGGAGTTGCTTTAAAGTAAGCATTTGGGGCCTCCTTGGTGGCATAGGGGTTAAGTCTCAGTGCTATCATGCTATTACTGCTAGGGCTGGAGTTTGATCCCCAGCCAAGCAGCTAACCCACATGGTGCAGCAGACCTCTCCTGTCTCACCCCAGCTCTGCTCAGCTCAGCAGTGTATAGTAGATCTGCCTGTTCTGCTCCCCACTCAGTCTCTGGTGAATCCTCTCATCCCCCGCACCTCTGACCTACACCCAGTTCTTGTATATATAAATAAAAAAATAGATCTTTAAAAATAAGTAAGTAAAATAAGCATCTGTTTAGTAAGTAAAGATGATAACCAAAACCAAATCACAGTACAGGTTTACCCCTGTATGGAAAGAGAATGTTCCTATGAAAACTTTCATCAGCCAAAATGACCCAAAGTGAAGAAGTAATCATAATTAATTAATTGGGAAAAATTATTGAGCACTCTCAGACATAAAAAAAAAAATAACCCACCAAATCATACCAAATAATCTAAAACCTACAACACTAACATATAAAAAAAGCAAGAATGATGTGACATTCCTAATTTGCATGAAATAGTTCACTGAGAAGGCACTTGGTGTGTCACTATCACAGCTCGGGGCACAACTGTCTCTAGACCACATGCTGCAAAACATGTTGAAGGGTAGTTTCACAGCTTTTCCTCTTTTGTTGCAAATAAAACTCTGGTTAGCAAAAACAAATAATAACATTTTTTTTGTAAAAGTGTAGTAGCTTGAACTTTTATTGAAAGTTTCACATTATGACTAAAAATATGAAGTATTAAGGTGAAAATGTGGCTTAGTGTAGAGCAGAAAGTCAAATTTGCATCAGCTGGTTCCAAAATCAATTGGGAAGGTGGAGAAGAGGTTAAGACTTTAAAGATACATGACTCAGGTTCTTCGTGACACAAGACTTCAAATACCATCATTTGTCAGCTCAAGTTCAAAAATGAACTTCAGATAACTTGAGATTGCAAAAAAGTAGCAAAACAAAAATGTTCACTTTATAATGTGGGAAAATTTGGATCAGTATCATAAAATAGAATTAGCTAAATGTTTGCATTGCCTAGCTTTAAAGTTGAACATGTGGTCATTTGGCGCCCTCTAGTGGATTAATTTTAAATTTCTCTGGACCTTGGAAGCTGAAAAAAAAGATCTAAAACTGAAAATCAACATTTTGTTTACAAATGTTAAAAAGGTTTATTTTATACCATTTATTTATATTTTATTAAATTACAGGAGTAAACCTGTACTGTAGTTTGATTTTGGTTATTGTCTTTACTTACTAAACAGAGGCTTATTTTAAAGCAACCCCTTTGTCAAAGATCTATATTAGATGTTGTAGGGTAAACAAGAGAGTCGTCAGGTTTTTCCACCCTCCCCTTAATGATGGGCCTCTGCAGGCCTACACGCATGCCCAATGGTGGGCACCTGGAGTGGGATGTGTGCCTGTGTGAGTGGGCACACCTGGGTCAGAGACTGGGCTGTTAAGCAGAGGAGAAGTGGCAGCAGAAGCACCAGAGAACGGAGTGTGGAGCAGAGGACTGTTCCAGGTGCAGCAAAGAGACCACAAGATGCCGCCAGAGAACCCAGAAAGAGTGAAGATTCGCCAAGGGCTGGGAGGCCTACCAGCCTCCTGCCGACAGCACCCCCTCTCCCCCCCATTGATTGCCTGTCCTGTACCTGGTTGCTTCTCTGCAAGAGACCATTAAAAGCCTAAAAAGCCACCGAGGGCTCCAGGATTCTTTCACTTTTGATCCGTCTGCGCAGCCCCATTGACAACCTGTGCACCCCGTTATCATCTCGCTACAGGTATTCTCTGTTATAAAAGATGAACCAGATATAGCCTGCTATCAGATAAATACTCTGGTGGGGGGGAGGTTTAGCACAGATATGACAACTAGATTGTGCGATAAGTTCTGAATGAGTAGTAAAACATTATGGAAGTTCAGCATCTACAAGGAGTAAAATAGTAACTTTAAAGTAGAAACATAACTGAATAAGTTAACATTGCCAATAATTGGACTAGTTAACAACTTCTGATTCCTTATGTAATGCATTGAGAAGAACTCAGCATTAACTAGAAAGGATATATGTACTCTCAAGTTCATTGCAGTATAATTTACAATAATCAAGTTATGGGAGCTGTAAAGTTACTAGTTTACTCCTGTAATGAATAATTATCCTTCAGGTAGATACTTTGAAATGATGTAAAAATCGAGTTCTTGTGAAATTGTCAACCATATTTTTACCATCCATTTATAATTTTTACCTGAATCACATTATTCTGACCACATTATTATCACTGTTTGTTGGTCTCTACTTTCATTATTCCATTTACATTTATCAATTGGCTTTGTATAGTATTGAACAAATTGTATAGTCCTTGTATCATCCTTGTACAGTAGCAAGGAACTTTTTTCTCCCCCCATTTATTTGTTGTTGTGTTGCAATTTATATCAGTGTGGACTCATTCTTACTTTAAATCCTTGGTTGATCATTTTTTTGGCAATGTTGAAGTAATTTCCAAAAGACCACAATCCTATATCAAGGGATTTAGCAACTCTAGGCAAAAAAAAAAAAAAAAAAACTTGTTAAAAGAGTAGCAGAATACAGAAGAGAAAACTTTCAAGAAAAACATACAATTACTGTTTTTAAAAAGTAACCATTTTTATTTTGTTTTACTTTTCCATACAGTTATACATCTTCAAGATGATCCATTTAGCAGACAGCTCTGGACAGACAAAAGGTTTCTCTCAATGTGTAACACACTGCAGTTTTCCACAATGGTGGCATCAAGCCTTTTATAACTTCTTCACCTTCAGCTGCCTCTTCATCATCCCTCTTCTTATCATGTTGATCTGCAATGCAAAAATAATCTTCACCCTGACACAGGTCCTTCGTCAGGATCCTCACAGTACGTATTCCTTAGCTCTGATGTCAATTATGGATAAACAATTTTGAAACAGCAATGCTCAAAGCAGAGTAGCATTTACTATATGCCTGCTACCATGCTAAGCAGCTTACATCTATTAACTCACTAATATTCAAAAGCACCCATACAATAACACTTTAATTATACTTTTATTATCCCCAAATTACAATCTGACACATTCAAATGTTCTAAATTTGTACCGTGGTATTAAAGATGAAATGACAATTGCCCCCACTTACCCATCATATGCATTGGCAAATTGTTTCTGCTGGGTCATCACATTGCTGTACCAAAAGCCTAATTTCTAAAATATAACAAAATACAACTTTGTACTATGTAATAAGTCTAGTTGCCAATAGACTTGTTAAAATTAAAATATTCTGTTTCATATTCAAAATACCTATATGCACCCAATATAACTGTACATGTGTGTCTGTGTGTGTCTGTATGTGTATGCACGCAACACGTTGGGTATGTGAAATATGATTGAATAGTTGATCCTTTCATCTAAACAAACATATGTGGTTGTGCCTTTTTTGAGCTCAGTAATCTGGTGTATTCTCAAAAACTATACAAAGTAAACATGATTAGGTTGACATGATATCCAAAAGACATGCTATCAACAGAGTAATACATGTTAGTCCAGGTACAACTTAACAGGAAAATTAATTAATTGTTATAGCATGATTACTGTCAGTAAACACTTTCAAATAGAAATAATTATGTTGTTGCTTTAGAATAGAAACTTGGGGAGCTCCCACTTGCCAGCATGAAACGATATTTGATATTTCCTAAAAAGTATACTGTATTACAAAATAATTTGCTTTCAAAATCTTATCCTAGAGAAATTCAGTTCTATAAGGCACATCTATATGCATATGTTCTTATCACAAGGGCACATTGTGAATAATAAAAATACCCCCAAATAAAGATGAATCTAAAGAAATATCAGCTACCCAAAACCAGAAAACACACAAAATGATGAAAAGGAGAATAGTTAAATAATACTAACATAGATGTAGTCATTTAATCTTTTATTTATTTAATAAATAAGTACTAACTACTCAATGTGACTAGAAATTGTGCTAGATGTGGCTAGCATGCTGAATAAAGCTGCTTAGTAACTATCCTGATTTCATAAAATCTATAGCAGAAAAGTCAGGTAGCAAACAGAAATCCAACCATGAAAAGTGATGGGTCCAAAAAAGGCAAAAGCACAGCATGTTGTAGGAGAGTTTATATTTTTTCAGATTCAGTCATTATGCTAAACCTTTGTTCACCTTTTTAATGTGTTCACTCTGTGGATTACTTTATTACCTATATGTCACTACAGTTTACAGATATTAAGTATTAATATTAATCAGTTCATCTTTAACTCCATAGTGCAAATTTAAAACATCGGAGTATAATTAATTAATGTGTAAAAAGATCAAGGTCCATAGTAAATGATAATTAGATGTGTGAATAAAAATTCATAATCAGCCTGTATTCTATAAATTACTTATCTTAACATTTTTAGTAAAAAAAAAGTATATAATTTAATATTATGCATGTAAATGCTTTCCTCCCTATTTCTACTGTTTAGTGATCTTTAATAAGTTACAAAATGACTATTTCTGAGTAGCATTACTTACTTCCCTCAAAAATGTATAATATTTGAAGTGAATTTTTTATTTTAAAATAGCAATTGTAGACTACAAAGTACAACAGGTTTTGAGTATTTTAAAGCTTCAGGTTTTTTCTTTAAATAACTAAATTCAAAATTTCATATAGGATTCTGTTGAAGTCAGAATTCCATTAAATTCTAGTGAATTTCTTCACAAAGGCCAAAACCTCTGAAACTTAAATATGATATGAAAAGTGAAGTTATTTTGGATATCCTAGAAAGAAGATAATTTTGGCCAGAACCCTCCATCCATGTGATTCTCATTATTCTACTGTCAGATATATTCAGATAGTGAATGTAATTTTGTTTAAATTCAAAATTCAACTCAGCTCAAACTCACTCTACTCTCTTAAATTTATGTTTTAAGAATTTGATCACCCCCATATTTCTTTTTTTAATATATCCAAAAGGGCAAGTTCATTATGTTTTTTAAAAGGGAAGGGGAGAAAGGGATGCTTGCACAGAGACAAGAGGGCAGAAAGAGCTGCCTCTGAAAATGACAGGTCTGTTAAAAGAGATGACCACATAGATGTAGGCAGGCAGGAGAGCTCCCCATATTTCAAATTCAATTAGTTTGGTCAAAACTTAATTTTAAGAACACTAGCATCTTTAATCTTTTCTATTTATTAATATGACATGGAGGAAAACTTGGAATATAAATATGCATTTTGTCCAGGTCCAGATCAGATTGCCTCAAAATATGCCACCACAGTATACTGATTACTTTGAAATAAAGAAACAGTCAATGATTGAATGATACCCTAAATCTTCCTTTCTCCTACAAGCAGGAATTTTCTCTGACTCTCCTCCTAGCTGTTCCCCTTGAATGCAGGAAATCTTAGGTAAAATGTACCCCGCTTGCACAGAAACGGATAGACACAGGGACAAGAAGCTAAGCAAGCGTTGCTTAATTCATTAAATTCGTTGTCCAAACAAAATTTTAGTGATATTTTTGTCCGCTTCTTTACTTCTTTAAAGAAAAAAACTGATGCTCCTATTGCTTCTTTGTCTACAAACCACATAAACTGTTTGCTACAGTCGTTCAGTAGGTTCCATATTCTATGGACCTCCTTGCATACAAAATTAAACTTGTCTTTTCTCTTGATAATCTCTCATATGTCAAAATAGGTGAGGGAGAAATCCCATAATGTTTGCCCTTATATTTTCAAACATATTTTATTATTATTATTATTATTATTATTATTATTATTATTATTATTATAAATAATGGCAGTTTCCTCCCATTATATACATTAGTTTGATTTAGTGATAATTCTTCCTTTTTATCCGTTTTGGTTTTATGATAAAACTGGTATTTAAACAACCTGCTCTTTTCTCTAATAGACCTACAATTGAATCAATCCGTGAACAATATACCAAGAGCTCGGCTGAGGACCCTAAAGATGACAGTTGCATTTGCCACTTCATTTACTGTCTGCTGGACCCCCTACTATGTCCTGGGGATTTGGTATTGGTTTGATCCTGAAATGTTAAACAAGGTGTCAGACCCAGTAAATCACTTCTTCTTTCTCTTTGCTTTTTTAAACCCATGCTTTGATCCACTTATATATGGATATTTCTCTCTGTAGCTTCCTTGATAGCCTTCATAGGATTCTGTATTAAGAAAAGACAAAGGTAATGAAAAATCAACATTTGGAAATGATAAACACAAAGGTGACCCACAGCCACATTAAAAACTCAAGGTTAAAGGTTATCAATCTTTAGAAAATCGCATTGTCTGAGACTCACATCAAGGGGGGAAAATTCTTGAGAAAAAAATAATAAATGTCTCCATCATAAGCTTTTAAAATTAATCTCTGGTAACTGTAACACATCATACAGGTTCCCTATCGCTTTCTCCTTGAAAAACAATGTACAAATATTTAAAGCAGCTATGGCCTAAGGCAAAAGATGCCATAAAGTAAGACTGACAAAGTACAACACAGTCTTAATCTCAACATTGATGTTTTTGGGGGAGGTTTTTATTCAAAAGGGCTTAACAATTAGTGATCTACAGAACACAAAGGCAGTATTTCCCATGCCCATAGATCAACCTCTTCCTGTGTGTGTGTGTGTGTGTGTGTGTGTGTGTGTGTTTAATGTAATAAATCTAACCTTTTTCTTTGGTTTCAAAAGTTTTCTGGTGTTTGGTTCTGGTGTTCAGTAACCTACCCACCATCCTTGTCACTAACCTGACAAGACTTATTAATTCTCCTTTATCCCATTCTTTACCTAATACAGGTCATGAAGTGCCTTCATATGAAAAGGAGTTAGGATTTGGACATAGGAGTAGAATATTCCTCTAGGCTGTAGAGTGAATGGAATTTGTGATTATTAACTTTAGTAATAATAACAGTGTTTTAAAATACAATTAAGAAAAGACCTATACTGATTATGCTTTATACATGATATACCCTTTCTCTTAAAGTGAGGGATTTTTTCTATACTTTGATTTTACCAAGTCCATAATCCACAAGTCGTTGAGAAAAATAAATCAAATCAAGACACAAGCCAAAACTTATTTGATATGTAAAAGGAACTCTGAAAACAACAATTTTGATATATACAGGTCAAAGAAAACAGCAGAGTATTAAAAATAAAAGGAAAAACTCTCTATAAATGTGTAACTAACACTTCCTGATATTCACACTGTGATATGTCGACATAATAGCTCTTTTAGTGTATGCCTCTTCCTACCTATTCCATGAAAAAGGGGAGAGGATGAAATTAATGGAACTATAATATCCACTGAATGAGAAAAGTATATAAGGGAATTAAGAAATTCAACCATTTTCTAATATTTAAAAAATAAGTAATATATTATTATATTCATATTATATATATATATATATATATATATATATATATATATATATATATATATATATGGTGCCACGCAAGGATAAAATGTAATTTTTAAATATTTCAGGGTATGTAGAATTGTAAAAAGTAAATTGGTAAAGAGACTGATGGCAGATTTCGCATTATTTTTCTCTTATACATTCAGTTTTTAGTGTTGTACTGTGTGGGCACAGTGTAAATTCATCCAGTAAACTGTATTAAAATCAAAGAAAATATAGTTACAAAGATTCATCACTCACAGATCCCAGATGAAAGAGTGGGAGTCGGGAGAAAGGACATCCTCTGCCCCATCTCACAGCAAACAGGAGACAGAGAGCAAGACAGCAAGCACCTATTTTACATATTTTTGATACATTTTTATTGAAGGAACATTGTAGCACTGTTTGAATTTCAGGTGTGCATTACTCTTATATTTCAACATCAGTATACACATCATGTTCACCACCAAAGTCTAGTTTCCATCTACTACCATGCAATTGACCCCCTTTACCCAATGCTCAACCCCTTCTCCTTCTGGGAACCACCAATTTGTTCTTTGAAACTAGAAGTTTGTTTTTGCTTTGTTATTCTTTGCTTTAATTCTTTATAGTCCATATATAAGTGAAATCATATGGTATTTGTCTTTCTTTGAGTTATTACACAAAGCATTATCCTTTCAAGGTCATCCATAATTGTCACAATCAGCAAAATTTCAGCTTTTTTAAAAAAAAGCTGAGTATTACTCCATTGTACATATGTACCCTGTCTTCTTTATTCATGAATGGACATTTAGGTTATTGCTGTATCTTGGCTATTGTGAATAATGCTGCAATAAATAGCAAAGTGCCTATATCTATTCAAATTAGTATATGTGACAGAGATTACTAACTTTTTGAGGACTTAACTTCCTAAAGATTAAATTCCATCCATACTCCTGAGTATGAATAGGATTATTGTACTATAAGATGATGACTAGGCAGCAACCCAGAAAATACGTTGATTTTCTCAAAAATTATTTTTTTCAAAAGTTGTTTTCCTCATCAAACATGTATAAAGACATAATCTAAGGGCTTTGTTAGATATGTATTTAGTGAATGTATCTCAGTTTGACTCTTACATGTTCAAGAAACTACACAAGTTAGATACTATCTCATGCATTTTTTGATATATTACCTAAAGGGCTATTCAAAATCTTGAAGACTGGGCTGTTTAACTTATGGCCCATGTACAAAACTATATTTTAATGCAACTGCTTTTCTTTTGTTCCTATTTGTATTATTGTATGATTGTTACGCATCTCCCTAAGAGAAGTTTATGGAGCAACAAGACTGTAAGAGATTCATGTCACAATAAAGGCTGAGAATCCCTGGTTGAGAAAAATGTAACAGAATGTATTCATTTGTTTACACACATATAGAATATGTTAATATTTAAATCAGATTGTTTCAATTATTTAATCACCATTTTCAAACTTAGAAATTGTAAGTCTCCAAATGTAATGAAAAGCTTGGCAGAAATAATGACTGTTGTGATCCATTAATTATAAAGCAGGTATGGATTTAAATCAAAACTCATAGATCAGAAGGTAATTCTGACTTTTAAAGATATACCTTTTAACAGAGTATTTAATATTCAATATTCTAGTCATTTACTCAATTTCCAGATGAAGACTCCTTAAAAAAAAGGATATATGGGGACTCCCCGGTGGCGCAGCGGTTGAGCGCTGGGCTGTGGAGCTGTCGGCAGCACACAATGCGAGTTGGACGCCCAGCCCAGGAGAATCCCACATGGTGCGGCAGACCTCTCATGCCTCGCCCGCTGCTCCCCTCAGCGGTGTATCTCTGATCTGCCTGTTCTGTTCCCCACTCTGTCTCTGGTGAACCCTCTTGCCACTCCACGCCTCTGGCCTCTACCCCAGCTTGTATGTATAAATAAATAAATTAAAAAAAAAAAAGGGATATATGTTCTGCAGAGAGAATCCAATATAGCAGGTAATTAATATACTATCTTGGTTGTCTCCTTTACTTAGTGTATAAAACAGGTTAAAAATTTGATTTCCTCTTGCAATTCAATTTAGCAAAGAACTAACATGAATGATTGACAATGACTTGTACAAATATTTCACTAACTCAATTTCATCTTAAGAAATAGATATACATTAACTGAAAAAAATACTATGGCAGGAAGCTGTCATAAAAATTATCTTTCAGAGACCATAAGTCTGTGTGAGTTAGGAATTCCCTTAAAATGATAGGGTCTCAGAATTTATTTGATAGTCACAAAGAAATAATGTTTACGGGCAGTAAAAATATCTTTAGAATTTCATCTATATTACCCTAGCCTTATTTCAACCAATTCCTTGATATTCTCTGATTACTATAAATTATGTCCATAGGCAACTAAATAATAGTATTCAGTTTATTCTCTAAAATTAACTAATTTAAATCCTCAATTTAAGTATTATGTATATTAAGTTATCTGTGTGCCTTAAATTGCAATTCCCTGCTATTACCAAACAAATTCATTTCAGCTTTTCCACTAACTTTGCTGTTCTGTTATTGAAGCTTAACAGTGTGTAGTTAATTAATAGTATTGCTGCAATATTAACTTCTTTGACAAATGTACTCTGGTTATAGAAGGTATTATCATCAAGTATATTGTTGAAGTATGTTACGGGTCCAAGTTACGACAGAGTCAGTCTGATGTAATTACAAAGCGGTGGTTTATTGCTAGCTCGAGCTAGGGTCCCAATTAGCCCGAAGTACCGACGCAGCGGTCTAGTAGGCTAAAATGGAGACCCCTAGCACAGTGTTGGTGCAACTTATAAAGGCAATTACAGATACAAAGGAATTTAGCAACTATACAGAATTTGGCAATACATCAAAAAGGGGGGTGGTCTCAAAGTAGATGGTCAGGGCTGTTATCTTTTGGTGTCCCTGAAGCCTTTTGCCCCTGCTGGGGGAGTCTATAGACT